>VZRJ01007330.1:289068-310239 GCA_013397565.1 Ptilonorhynchus violaceus
CATCAGGAGTTTATCCACATGGATAAGATTCTCATCAGCCTTCTCTTTTTCAGAGGATTAACAGACTCTGCTGTCTCAGCCACTCCTTGTCTCAAAATGCTCCAGCTGCTTAACCATCTTCATAGCTTCTTCATGGAGTCTCTCCAGCATGTCCATGTCTCTCTTCTACTGAGGAGCCCTGAACTGGACACAGTACTCCAGGTGTGGCCTCACCGGGGCTGAGCAGTGGGCAGGGGTCACCTCCCTTGACCTTCTGGCAACGCTTTTGCTCGGAGCGGGACGGAGCACCCCAGCCCAAAGAAGAGTCCCCGGGGACCCCCCGCGTACCCCAGCCGGACCCCCAGCGGGTTCACTCCGAGCCGGAGCTCGTCAGGCCGCTGCGAGCGATGGACCGGACAGACGGACCTCCCCAGGTAAAGCGGGGGTCGGGGAGTGTTTGCTCATTCTGGGGGGAGAGGCGGCGGGGTGTTACCTCGGTATGAGACGGGCACGGGGAATGAGTGCGCTGGGCTGCGGCTCAGCCACCCACAAAACCATCCCCGTGGGGCTGAGAGCTGCCACAGCCGCGCACCCGCACGACAGAAAGGAACCTTCGCTGCTCTTCCACAGCGATTTCCAGCTGCCTCTGCTCTGGAAGGCGCTGGAGCCGGTGCGGGGTCTTGCCGGAGCCGTGATGGGGCCAGCGCTGGGCAGAGCCCACCTGGAGCAGACACAGCCCCTGCACCAGCCAAGGCTGAGCCATCCCTGCGGCATCTCCTCGTTCCGGCAGCATCGGTGGCTCTGCAGGTAGTGGCAGGGACATGATTCACTGCCACCCCCTTCCACTGCATCCCCTCTCCGCTCCGGGAAGCCCGGGAGGGCTCGGGGCACCTGCACTGCAGGAGGAACCTGTCCCTGCAGGCAGCACCGGGGTACCTCGGGGCAGTGCAGTGCCTGGCCCCTGCAGCATCTCCCTAAAAACAGCCCCAAAGGCTCCCTCGAGGTCTCACCGCCTTGATCCAGGTCATAAAAGTTCATCAGCTCACCCTGTTTAGGACAGCTTGCCACCCTTTCCCATGGGGAACATCACCCATCTTGCTCGGGTCTCCTGGGATCTGGAGAAGCTCTGTGGTGCTTTTAAAATAGGGGAGAAATTGGCTCTTGGCCTTTTCTTCTTGAGCACGGGGGAGAAGAGCTGAGCAGTACTGGTTGGGTTTAGCAGGGGGGTTTTCAGCAAGGCTGTGCTGAGCTGCTGAGCCCAGCTGGAGCAGCTTGGAGCAGCCAGCGGGAGAAACGCCACCGCTGGAAACGCAGCAAGGGAGAAGGATTTCACTCCAGCACAGTCTGTAAAGAGGCTGTTTCGAAGGGCTGTTTATCGTGATGCTTAGGGCAAGGCCACATTGAACCTTGGTCTGACTCTGACCCCAGCCTGGCTGTGCCAGAAGCACCACAGTCAAAATATGGGACAGCAGAATGGGACAGATTTCTGCTGCCACTCCTCTTTTGTATCCCAGGAGTCAAATCGGTTGTCTCAGATTTACTGTCTCCAGAGAATCCTGAAATGGTTTGGGTTGGAAGGGACCTTACAGATCATCTTGTTCCAGCCCCTGCCATGGGCAGGGACACCTTCCACTAGACCACGTTGCTCCAAGCCCTGTCCAGCGTGGCCTGCAACACTTCCCTTTGGGAGAGCCAGCTGGCAAGGGAGGGCGTAGGTGCTGTGTCCTGGTGGGAGCCTGGGTGGGAAGGCTGAGATTGGAAGGGGAGCAGGTGCCTGGTTCGGAGGGGTGTTTGTGGGTGCTCCAGAAGCTGAACTGCACCTGTGGGGTGGGAGCTGTGCACCAGCTCTTGCTGATCCCTGCAGTGGGTCGCCCCCATTGCTTTCTATGGAGGTCACTGCTGAGCACCTGCCATCCAGTTTGCCTTGGTCTCTGGGCTGCACTGAGTGTTTTCCTGTCATCCTGGGGGCTCCTGGCTTGGTGGGATGGCTTGGTGGGAGCCTTCCCACTCCCATGGGCTCGTGGCAGCACCATGGTAGTACCATCATAGCACCAGTGCACTGGGGCAGCACCGTGCTAGTACTGGTGGTGCTGGTGGTGCTGTGATGGTGCCGGAGCGATGGTGCTGTGGGACCTGGTGGTACTCTGCTGCATCATGGCAGTGGCACAGTGGGACCATGATGTCACTGGGGTGGTGCTGGTGGTACCATGGCAGTACCATCCTAAACATTAATGTTGATCCCCAGAAAGGTTACCTTGTGTTTTCTTGGAAAAAAAAAATCCAGCAGTTCCTCCCGGAGCCAAGTGGCTTTAGGGATGTGAAAGTCTTCCAGTTCAGCCCCAGGAGGGAGCTCAGTGCTGCTGTCCCCAGCAGAGCAACTGCTGGTGCTGCTGGGCTGTGGAGCCACATCCTCCAGCCTGGGGCCAAGGGGCTGTGTTAGAGCTGGGGCCAGGACAGGCTTGCACAGCTCCCCCCCGAAGCTTGGCTCTGCCTGGCCAGGCTGGGACACGCCCTGCGTGTCCTGCTGCCAGAGATGTCCTTTAGGACATTCGTCCTTGGGATGTCAGAGCTGCGTTGTGTGAACAGGACAGCTGCCCCCTGGGAGTCCTCTCCTGGCTTGGGGAAGAGCCTCCTGAGGGCTCCTTGCTGACAGAGTTGATTAAAGATGTTGATTTTATGATGAAGCTCCTGCTGTGTGTCCCAACCTCCACCACCTCTGCTCTGCCACTCCCTCGGGGACAGACCATGGATAGACATGAAGACTGTCTGTAGGTCAAGTTAATCTCGGCTTCTTGCCTGGGTCCCTCCTGAGTGCAGTGTGGAGAGCTGCTGCCCTTCCCCCATTTGGGAGCAGGCAAGGGAACTCTGGAGTTAGAGAGGTGGGATGGGGGACACAGCTGGAGCCTCCCATCCAGCCTCTGCCCTCAGCAGGCTCCAGAGCTGGAAGAGGCTGATCATGTCCTGACCAGGCAAGTCAGGATCTCCACGGGCTGGGATCATACCCCCTCTCACCCTGTTCCCCAGCAGCAGCGCTCCCGTGGAGAGGAATGTTCTCCAGAGTCTGGTGGGAATTTGCCTTGTTGAGGCTTGTGCCCACATCTCCCCATCCATTTGCCACATGTCCCTCCATCCTGCAAGGCACTACAGGCTTTCCCAGCTCCTCGGCAGAGCAATGTGTCCCACCATGGCCCCACTGGATAATGCTATCCGGGGGCTGTCACAGGTGTGTCCTTCCTCCTGGGCCTTTGGAATTGCTCTGGTCCTGCTTCCCAAAATTTCTGTGTGGACATGAGACATAAATGACTTTGCTGCTGAGAATCTCCAGGCACTGCAGGGGTAGGATCCCAATCCAAATAATTAATATCAGAGAAGGAGAAAAACGTTGTCTGTGTAGGAAGAACGGGGTTAAAGTGGCACAGATACAGTCTGGCTGGAAATTGGAAAGTTCCCAGAATGCTGTCAGATCGATTTTAGAGCACTTCCCACAAGAGCTCAGTTGTCTGCATCTCCTAGGGCATCCTGCTCCAGCGGGATCTGCTTTGGCCCTGGAAAACTCAGGGTGATTTGGGAGTGGGTTGCTGAAGGGAAGGCTCCCTCCTGGTGCCCTACATTGGACAAGGGGAGAGGATCAAGGTCATTCACTTTCTGCATATTCCCTGCATTCTTCCCTTCCAGGATTACTCATCTCCCCAAGCTCCCCAACTCACTCATGGAAGGGATGAGCTCAGCAGCTGACCATTCCCTGTTCCCATCCCACAACCACACAGGCAAGGGACACAGTTCGGGTGTTCCAAGTCGGCTCTCGTGACTCCTTCTCAATCACAAGAGGTTGCTTTGGATTTGAATTTCTTAAAAGCCAAGTCTCAGCTTCCTTGAGGTCATGTGGAGCTGAGAATATTCAATAAATCCATAAACGCAACTGAAAATGCTTAAATCAAGGAACTCTCCAGTGAGTAGGAATTTAAATATCCACAAAAAAACCCTGTTGGTCCCAGTGGGGCTTAATAAAACAAAGCACAGACGCAGGAAGAATTATAAAATGCTGGTAAAGATCCTCCACGTCAAGTGCTCAGGCCAAGCTGCATTTAATGATAAGCTCAGTGCCTTTTGCAGGAATTTGAGGCCTTTCAAGAGCTTCAGATTTGCCATTGGAAAAGCTGGAAAACTGTTCCTTTAATGTCTGACGGTGTGTAGAGCTGCACCCTTGATGGGAAGGGTAGGTCAGAAGAATGAAAGATGGCAGTAGGACAAGGAGACCTTGGGCAATGGAGCCAGTTCTTGCTGTACAGACACCATTTCCTGCAATCCCCATCAGAACATTGTATTCCATCGTGCTCAAAATCTGAGTAAATTAATTTTCCTTGGCTTGGCAGTGCTCAGCCTCATGCAAATGCCTTAGTGCTGTTTGCTGCAGCACCGTGGATGCACGGCCACCTCAGGTAGCTGCCTGCCAGGAAGAGTCAGTGCCTCTCTATTTGCAGGAAAGAATGGAAAACAAGGCAAAGTGAGACTGGGAAGGGGAAGGTAATGTTCATTTTAACTCTTTTTCTAATTAAGCTCATTCTGTCTGTGCAAGGACGTGTCCAAATGGCTTGGCCAGGTCACTTGTGTGGGACGTGGAGGGTGAGGGACACGAAGCAGTGCCTCCTCACTGTGTCCTTGGCTCCTGTGGCTGATGGGGACAAACTGGATTTGGGATAGGCTGTCACACCATGTTGGTGTTGGCCGTTGCCACACTGTGATCTTTCACCTCAGCACCCTTTTCATTTCACCCTCTGTACATTTTGGAGGGGACTCACCAATGGTTTCCTTGTGTCCTCTGGCTCTAATCTTCCCTCCTGCGGGAATAACATGAAGAGGAATGGCTGCAGTGCTGGCAGCCTTGCTGCCCCCTCCTGCTGTGAGTGCAGGCATTCTGCATCCCAGACATCTGCCCAGGCTTCTGGGAAAACACCCCTTGGAGCATCAGCTGCTGCTGCTCTTGCCATTCATGTTTCCATAGAATCATTAAGGTTGGAAAAGACCTCCAAGATCATCGAGTCCAACCTTGACATCAACCTCTGGCTCTGTGGTGGGTGCAAGGGGAGGATTTTACCCCTCTGTCCCTTGTTAACACTGTTGGAGCTTTGGGGCTTCTCAGTCCAGCACAAAATCCTATAAATGCGCCAAGTGAGTTCCTGCTTTACCGAGAGGAACAAGAACACTGATCCTGACATAGAATCACAAAATCCCCAAATGGTTTGGGTTTAAGGGACCTTAAAGCCCATCCAGTCCCACCCCTGCTATGGGCAGGGACACCTTCCACTATCCCAGGTTGCTCCAAGCCCCATCCAACCTGGCCTTGGACACTGCCAGGGATGGGGCTGCCACAGCCTCTCTGGGCAACCTGTGCCAGGGCCTCCCCACCCTCACAGGGAAGGATTTCTTCCTATCTAATCATGCCACAGCCTGGGCAACTAGAACAAGTTTTTAGCCAATGTGATCCAAAAGAAAAGGTGCTCTTGGCCCCTGGGAAACTGCCTTTGATTTGGAAAACAGGAATAAGTGAGGGAGAACTGCACTGCAGATTTCTGGGCAAAAACTGAGCTGTACATACCAAATCTGCCCCTCAGCTCCCTGATGTGCCCTGCAAGGTGGAAGACCAAATCTGCCTCTTCAGAGCTGAACATGGTGAGGAACCGAGTATTTCCACTCAATAAAAGCAAACCTGTGACCATGTTTGCTGCTGAGGCTCTGTGGTGGGAAGGAGAGCTGGTGTTGATTTTGCAAGTCCTCATCCTCTCAGAGGGCTGTGGCACTTCTGTACAGGCAGGGGATTTACTGAGCTGCAGCTTGATGGCTTCCCAGGGTGAAGGCAGAAGCTTCACGCCTTTCTTTGGGAGTGTTTCTTTGGATTAGAGTTTCTGTTACAAGAAAGATGAGATATCAGAGAACAATCGTTCCCTCTCCAGCCATCAAATACCAAACTTGAAAAGAGCTAAATTTTATCATCCTTTCCCAGGGTTTTTGAGTTTTTTTGCATACTCACAAAATAGAATTATCTGACACGTGGCATCCAAAAAGAGTCCAGATGCTCCACAAAGACCTCAGGGTCTTTGCTCCACAAAGGCCTCACTGGGGCTGAGCCTGCAGTGCTGGGAGCTGCAGACTGACCTTTGCTCAGAGCTAAACAACAAAAAGCCCCAAAAATGTCTCTAGGAAGCCAGTACCCATGTTTTAACTCAAATGATGTGCAACGTGCCTGAGTACACAGCAGCAGAGGTTGCAAAGTCTTTCTGTGTTTGCACTGAAGTTGTTCACACATTACTTCCCACATCTTCTATGTTTTGCTTTTTTTTTTCTGGTGGAAATACCATTGCATGAGCTGCTTCTCTGCAGATTCAGTGATTTCCTCAGCAGCACCCAGAAAATTCTGCAGTGGAGGAAAAAGGCAGCTTAGCCGTCTTGGCTTTGGAATGCTACAACCAAGCCAGGTTTTATGGTGCACAGCCTGGCTGCCACACGTTCCCAGGCTGGGCAGTGAAACAGCAATGTCCCCCGAGTGCAGTGGGGATGGAGCACAGTCCTACTATACCAGAGTGGCACTTGGCCAAATCTTTCTGGAAGCTGATAAGAGGCAAGGGAGACATTTGTACACCGTTGTTCAAAGGGAGGTTGGTAGAACAGGCTTTGTACCCATTTTTCACCCTACAAAGTGCAGATGTCTTTCTCACAGGGTGTGTAGGGGGGAAGGACCCTGCAGGGGACACGGGGGTGGCTAGGGGTCACACAGTGGCCCAAGGGCAGGAGGGTGATGTTGCTGTACTTGAGGGGTGTTGCACAACCTGGTGCTGCCGGTTACCTGATGGTGCTGCCGGTTACCTGCAGCTTGTGGCCCCACATGTCCTGGGATTGCAAAACACTCTGCTTAACATGGAGAGAGCTGGGTCACAGCTGGGGAAAGCCTGTCCAGGGCCACACACACACCTTGTTGTGCCTCTGCAGCAGGCAAGTCGTGGCCAGCTGGAAGCAGTGCCAGGTCTCCATAGCCCACTGGAGAGCAGAGCCAGGAGCAAACCCAGGACTGGTGATACCAGCAGTGTTCAGCCAGATGAGAACCTGCGCTCTGAGCAGCACCTTTCCCCTGCCGGAGTCGCCCATGGTTTCTCCAAAGCCTCCATTCCTCACAACTGCCTGCCCTCTTCCTGATAGTGAAGGATGAAGAATCACGTGTGCAGCACCTCAGGAGCATTTCAGACCTGCCTTCCCAGCAGCTGTGAGGTATTTCAGTGTCATTTTCTCTCATCTCCTTGCAAATCCTCCTGTCTTTTGGATTTGCTGTTGAAGGTGAGGAGTTGTGCCGCATTGCACCCTGGACCCGGCTGCAGCCTTGGATTTTGGAGAGCTGATCCTCTGCCTTGAGAGTTTATTTTCCACTCACATTCCTCCCTGTCTCAGTTTTGCGGGAACATTAATTTGTCCCTGGTTGGGGAGGCTGGAGAAGCTGAGCTCATCAAAGGACAGTGAGCCAGGGCCAGCAGGGCTACTGAGCTGATTATTCTCCTCCTGGAATAGCTGGGTTTGTGTTCCTGGGATTCATAATGGTGCTTCCATAGAGGCTTTAAAGATAGAGAGGACCTGGATTTGTGAGACTCTAGTTTTAGCTGCATCTCATTTTAAACACCCAGTGAGGAGCATATGAAGAGCTGGCAGTGGTCAGAGGGTGTGCAGGAAAGGATGCCTGGGGAAATGTAAGAAACAGCAAAAATATAGTGACTGCTCCCCTGAATATTCCCTCAATATCTTCCAATTCATGGCTCTGGCACTCCCCATGCTGGAGGCAGGATCTTTGAAGTTAATAGCCTTGGATGGATTTTTTCTTCCGTGAATTTGTTACATGGGGTGATAAAAATCAGATAAATGAGGAAATCACATAAATAAGGGCAAGTAGTAGGCTGGAAGAGGGATGAGCAGCAGGAGAAAATGCTGACTGATGGAAAGGGGAGTTGGCAGCACATAGGGCTGTGGGGAAGTGCACTGGGGGCAAGGGCAGAACAGAGTCTGAAACCGGGAATGGTGCAAAATGCAGGAAGGAAGCAGGACAAGTGCAGTGGGACGCAGGTTCCTGTCAGAAGAGCGGCACCATAACCCCAGCCTCATCCCAGGCATGTCTCTTACCTCTCCCATACCTCTGGCAGCACTGTCCCTGTTCCCTGGGCGGGATGTGCTGGCTGCTCGCTGTGCCGGCAGCGGCAGCGCCGGGGCTGGCTCTGCTCACTGACCCAACAGGACGTGAGGCTATTTTTGTCTTGCTTTTGACATGCAGTGAGGGCGCTGCAGAAGAGCAGCCTATGGAAAATAACTTTGTCCTGTGAGGTGGCCAATTCCCTTGAAACTGTCTGGAAGAGGAGAAAATGGATTGGCAATGACAGGCTTCATTTCCAAGTGAAGAGGATTGAGAAATTAAGGGAACTAATTACCAAAGTCAGGTGGAACGAACAGCTAAAGGGCTTTGACATGGTGGAGGCTTGGTGACAATGATTTCAAATGAAGGAGAGGTGATGGATTTAATATATCCAAGATAGCAGGAGAGCTGGGATAGTTTCACCTGGGAAATCACTCTGAAAGGTGTCTGCAGAGTGGGTTGTGTTCAGACGTGGCTCCTGCAAAGCAAACCCAGCAGCTGGACCCTGGATCAGCTGCCGATGGAGAAGTCGCTGCAGGGCATCTTGAAATTGTGTGTGGTTTATACACCTTCTAATTGTGGGTGGTTTATACACCTTCAAATTGGGTTTATTTTCAAATCAGCCGTGCCCTTGCCTGTTTCCAAAGGCCACCTGAGACCTCCTGCTCAGGGGGCCACCTGGTAAATTCCTCCTCCCTGTCTGGCTCTCAGCAGGGATTTTAAAGCAAGGCTGGGTTTAGACTTTGGCTGTTCCCCGGGGCTGGCGGGGGGAGCCCTGGGCCGGGGGTGCCAGGCCGTGCCGCGGTGCCGGCACAGCCCAGCCGCATTGCAGAGCAGGGCTGCAGGCAGTGCCTGCCTGATTTACCGTCCCCCAATGGCCTCCTGCAAGTTTTCCGCAGGACTTTAAGGACTGTGCTGGATGCTGGGCGCTCCACAGGGATTTTGCCTGCGTGACCCATTTAGCAGCCTGGCTGGGCACCTCTCCCTGCAAAAGCCACTGCAGCTCTCCGGTGCTTTTTGAAGCTTTCGTGTGAAAAAGCAGCAGTTTTCTGGCAGCTGCCATGCTGAGGCTTTTCTTTGTTCACTGTTCTTAATGCATTCTGGAGAAACTGGATTTTGAGCTCTACCTGCCAAAAGAGGCGACAGATGATGCTGATTCCCCTCTAACGGAGGCTTCAAAGCCATGTGCCTGCTGCTCTCCTGCCTCAGCATCCCTGCTGCTCCACTCCTGCCTTCCTCTCATTTTAGAAACTTTCCCCATGGCCGAAGAACTCATCACTTGGGTTAATTTTTAGGTTAATTTTTTAGTGGCCAATGATGTTCCTGATCTGGGGAATGTGACTGCCTGGAGACCCCCTCTGCCACCCCGTGGTGTCAGCTCTGCCTCAGCTTATGGAAAACCTCCCTGCCTGAGGGATGCATTTGGATTCCAGCTACTGCTGACAATTCCGCATGTCTTCATCAGGATGAGTCACTTTGGGGGGAGCCTCTGTGTCTCTCCTCCCTACGATTTCTTCCAGCTCCCTGTGAAAAGCACCGTGGGAGCCCCGAGTGCAGCCAGCAGCGAGGCTGCGCCGTGCAGCGCGGGATCCTTAAGGAGCCGCGGAGCGGTTGATAAATTAAAAGCCATTTCATTATAGGAAATGAATGTTTAATGAGCGTGGGATGACGTCTAGACAGCCCTTCGGTTCCAGGCTCTCCGTGGTCTTGGAGGAGGGCTCAGCTGACGCAGCCAGCGCCAGCTCAGAGCCGAGGGGAAGGTTTGGCACTTTCCCGGGCAGTGAGGTCCCCGCATGGGACAGACGTCCTGGCACGGCAGGGATCTCCTGCCTCCACGTCTTCTCGCTGCTGCTGTCCCTTGTGCCTCTCTGGGCAAAGCCCCAAAGGTCTGTGGCCGCAGAGGGACGTGCTGGCACGGGGGAGGCTTGGCCCCATGCCTGGCCCCAGCCTGGAGAACACAGCCACGCTCTCCTGCTCCGTGGCACCTCGCCCGGGGAGGCTGCAACACCCACGGAATGGGAAAGGACATCCCAGGCTTTGCCATGTCATGGGCTCTAGAGTCGTGACATGCAACCTGGGCTGAGCTGGGGACAGCCTGGCAGGTTGGGGGTGAGTGCTTACGAGCCGTTGCATCCTGCCCTGATGAAATGGTTTATGGCTACAGAAATGGGGTTTCAAATGCAGAAATTCGAATGTAGGTCCACAAAAGCTCCCCGTGCCATGCTGAAGGTGCCAGCTGTCCCCTACTGAAACCCCATGCTGCTGATGTCAGAAGTCCTGGCTGCCTGGTGGGAGAGGCAGGAGCAGATCAGCTCCCCCACAAAAGCTGCCCCACTCCCATCCCAGTGCAGAGGTTGCTGGCTCAGTGTGCTCGCCCTGTCTCAGCATGACCACAGACAAGAATCTTGAGGCCTCTTGGCAGTTGCAAGGAGACGGAAATAATGCACTTTGACTTCATTCCAGGGCTGCCTGCTTGGCTCTGAGGATGGCAGCAGGGGATCAGCCCGAGGCACTGCCACGCACAGCATGGGAGATGCTGATAGGACCCCCCCTCCCCGTGAACCCACCCTGCTTTGTCTCCGCTTTGTCACCCACAGTGTCCCCTGTGTGGACTCCCAGCCAAGGAAGTGCTGTGCTGTTCCTGGAGCTGGCAATGGGGAAAATGCTCCCTGGGATACCTCACTGTCCTTTTAAAGCTGCAGGGATGGGACTGATGCCACAGGACCTGGGCATGGAGCTGGCACATGGCTCCCAGGGGAGCTTCTTGTCATCCCTGGGATGCTGAGTTTGGGGAGCTCCTTTGTTCTTGGGCCTACCCTGACCACCCCTGGGAGCAGCCCTGAGTTATTAGAGAGTGGGAGAGGGCACCCAGGGGGTGTGATGTCTCCAGGAACAGTGGCAGTAACAGCACCTTTGTGCCTAGGAGGGAAAGAAAAAAATAGAGGAAAATAGAGTCTTGCTTTCCCACATGTGGGTTACAGCACAATCTCCTTCCATGGAGCATTTCACTCCAGCTTTCTCAAACCCTGGCTTTTCTGCAGGGTGGACACCTACAAACCACTCTGCCAAAAGCGTGTCAACTTGTGGCACGTCATATCCTGCTGTTTCGGGAGGTTGAGGGGATCTGGGGACACCACGTGAGGCTGGTGGGGAGGGCTGGGTGTCATCCGATTTGTTTTGTTTTGTTTTCAACCTCCTTCAGTTGTGTTTTCCCTCCCCACTTTGCCAAGGCATTTCCATACAGGTGTGAGAGGCTGGGAGAGCCCTGGGCATGGCATCACACTGGGGAGTTCAGTGGGGGGGACTTTGTGGCACTGGTGTCCTGCCCTATTTCTCCAATGGACACGATCAAGAAACCAGAATTGTTCAAAAGTATCATGAGTTTTAGCCAGCCTCAGACCTTCCAGAGCTGAGCTTCTGTCTGAGCCCTTGCTACCCAGAAAGCTCGGGCAGCATTCCTTTGGGAGCCAGGGATGTTTCCACAGTAGCTTTGGCTGGCAAACTGCAGGGCAGAGCCGTGCCCCGGGAAGGTCGCGGCCGTTCAGTGGAGACTGGGAGTGGGTCCTGCAAGATCTGCCTGGCTGCTGGGAAAACATGTGGCTGGATGTTCCCGAGGCGCTGCCATATGGCAGCTGTGAAGCAACAGCTCGGCTCCGAGCTTTGCTAACGCCCAGAAATCCTTGCTGGGAGCCAGCTCTGCAGCGAGCCCACGGCGAGCAGCTCTCGGCAGGAAGCAGCAACCACAAAACTCTAAATACAGCTCCCGTCAGAGCTGCTGCTGCTGCTGCTGCTGCTGCTTTTGGGCTGACAAAAGGTGGTGTTTTGCAAAAAATCCTGCATGTCACCTTCTTCCGGAGCCAAGGCTGACACAGAGAGGCAGAGCTGGGGTCTGGCTCCTGGGCACTTTCCTGGGGCCAAACAGGAGCACTGGTGGGGAAGAGGGCGAGGAGGTCTGGCTGCCTGCAAAGCCACGTGGTGGTCCCTGAGCCGTGGGGAGCCGGACGTGTCCGGGGTGCCAGGGGTTGTGTTCTGCCCGCCTGGCTCTTGCTGGCTCTGCCTGTGTTTCACCTGAGTCAGTTTGGATGGTGCCATGGCTGAGGATGAGAGGAGGGTCTGGGCGTTTTCCCTGGGTGGAAGTTGAAAGCATTTTTAAAGCTATGAAGATGGCAGCTGTCACCCTCAGGGTGACCCCAAAGGCCAGTTGTCCCCAGAGGACATGCAGCCCCTCGCCTCTTCCTGAAATCAGCCCCCACTGTGCCCCTTTGTCACCAACACCCCGACCCTGCAAGCTCCTGGCACAGCCAGGCTGGGCTCACCACAGGGCTGGGGTGGGCATGAGGCTGCGGCCCCTCTGCTCCTGCCCTCTGCACGGAATCCCTGTGGCCCTGCAGGACCTGTGATCCCTGTCCCGGGTAGGTGAAGCCCTGTGGCCCTGCAGGACCTGTGATCCCTGTCCCAGGCAGGTGAAGCCCTGTGTTCCTGCAGTCCCTGTCCCGGGCAGGTGAAGCCCTGCCTTGCCTGTCCCGTGCTGTTTTGCAGAGCGGGGCTGACTACGGCTTCCTCGTGAGCCAGAACACGAAGCTCCTGAGCGCGCTGGAGGACCTGCGGCACCGCTGCTCCAGCCTGGCCGAGGAGAACAGCTTGCTGGTGAGCAGGGGATGCCGTCCTGGGATGCTCTGTGGGGAGGGAGCCCGGGACACAGAGAGCTGCTCTCTGCTGCCAGCTCCAAGAGATCGCAGAATCACAGAACACGCCGCGTTGGAAGGGACCCACAAGGACCATCGAGTCCAACTCCTGGCCCTGCACGGGACCATCCCCAAGAGCCACACCGTGTGCAGGAGTATTGTCCACATGCTTCTTGAACTCACGGGATCGTCTGGGCAGGGCCAGAGGACAAAGAGGGTCTGGGTGCTTCGGGTCCCCTGGGTGCCTTCACGCTGCAGCCGTCAGCTGGAGCTGGACCCTTCCCCGCAGTGCAGAGCAGGGCCAGGCAGGGGAGGGGAAGTCACTCTTATTTCCTCTTTAACTGGAAAAGCAGAAACACTGATTCACTCGGCTCTGGGTGATAGTGCAGCACTGCCCCCTGCTCCCACAGGAGCCCAGCACCCAGATCCTCCCCAGCTGCACCCCAAAGCCAAGCCAGGCTGCCACAGCCTGGGCCTTCTGTCCCCTCCCCCATCCCTGACTCTCCAGCTGGGCAGCCAGGACCCTTAAGAAGTACAAAGAGGGGATATTCCCCTCCTGCATCCTCCCTGGAGAGCATCACCCCTTGCACAGCCCCGTGGTGTAGGGATGCAGCCACGCTGGGCCCCTGCAAATTTGATTGCTCAGCATTTCAGATTTATATCACCCCATTCAAAATGTATATTTTAGATAATTTTCTTACATTAAAAGCATAAATTCAGCATGACCTGCACCCCGAGGGATTAACCCTTTATCACTCATCTGGATTTTAGCGAAGCACAAGCCTGTGCTCTCATCAAATTTGACTCTCAAAACTCAGCCTCAGCCTTCCAGCCCAGGCACCCCTGGTGAGCTCTCACAGGGGGAGGAAGGGAAATAATCGTGAGGATCAGTCAAGCTGACGTTTCTGCTGATGTGAAAAGACGGCACAACACATCTGGGTACGACCTTGGGAGAGGGAGCCATTGGCAACTGGCAGCTTATTGGAACAGACAGATAACAAATAAAAGGGGATTAAGAGCGAACAGAATCAATAGGAAGAAAAAGGAAATTTGCTTTGCAAATATCATAAAGTCCTTTGTCGCCTTCTCCCGCTCATGCTTTGGTGTCAGGAGAGAAAGGACACGAATAAGTTTGCTGTGGGTATGCAGTACAAATCCTCAGGGATGTGTCGATGTCCTGTAATCCCGGGGAAATAAACTGGGAAGGCTTTGGAAGAGAAAGCCCAGAGGGTGGGTGGCCAGGCAACACTGATGCTGGAGACATGTTGAGTCCTAGAAGAGCCTGCAATGAGTGTGTTGTGGATGGAGAGGGACCATGTGGGATGGGGTGGGCTGAGGGGCAACTCATGGGGCCCAAGAGGCCACATTAACGAAAATACCAGGAAAACAAGTTTCAGGGACTGGAGAGGCAACAAGACCAGACGTTGGTGTTCAATGGTCAGGTCAGTTCTAGGAGAATAGGCCAAACCCTGGCTGGGAAAAGCCCTGTGAGCACCTCGTGGGTCAGGCAGAGCCAGGGACGTTGGCTCCTGAGCAGGGGCTTCATCTCCAACTTCTCCTTCCGCTCTCCAGCGCAAGAGCTGCTTCCCCCAGACGGAGGAGAAGGTGAAGCACCTGAAGAGGAAGAACGCGGAGCTGGCAGTGATCGCCAAGCGCCTGGAGGAGAGAGCCCGGAAGCTCCAGGAGGCAAATCTCAAAGTGGTGGGTGCTGGGACCTGCTGTGGCTGGGGAGCTGAGCTGGGAGAGCACCTCACCACCAGGACCTTTGCTTTGCTGCTTCCATTGAGCTGGAAAGGCCTTTTCTTTCCCTTTTTCTTAAACCCACAGCCAGCGTGCTTTGCATGTCATAGCAGGGCAGGAATCACCAACCCCAGCCATCGCCAGCTTCTCTACTCCTCTTGGGGGCTGGTTTGAGGAATTTCCTCCTGACTGGTTTCTTACCATAAGGTCATAGTTGAAGGTAATTAACTCAGCTTTCTTTGGGCAAGTCATGAAAATAATTCATCTGACTTCACGAAACAGGAAGGATTTGAATAAGAAAAGGAGTGCAGTGAAGCAAAACAGGAAGGGGTGAGAGGCAGTTCTGTCCCATCCACACCTCACTCACAGTGCTGTTCAAGCAACAGGGCTTTTGCCTTCTCCAGCGTCACAGCAGCTTGTTGTGAACCCTGGAGTGTCTGACACGGTGCAGGAGCAGTGGGAGGTGGCCGTAGGGTGTGGGATCTTGGGCACAAGTTCCTGAAGGAAAGCAGGGATTGTGATGGGGAATTCAAGCCATTTAGGATAGAAAGCAGGAAGTGAAAGCTGTTCTGGAGAGAAGGTAGGGGATTTTCCTGGCGCTGCTGCCCTCTCTGTCCCCAGACACTGTGCTGCCCATCTGTCACGGGGTTTTGGTACTTGTAGGGCAACGGATGGACTTGTCAGATACTATGTTAAGAGAAACCATTTGACATACATCTAACAGCTATGCCGGCCCTCCAGCACCTATACAAATACTGTTTTATTTGTTTCCCCAGTGAAACTTTGGGGTGGGGACAGTTTAAGGCCTGTGCAAGTCCTGGAGAACCGACTTGCTTGGCTCCTGTGCTGGCCCAGGTGTTCCAACAGCAGCACAACATAAGCTGAGGCTTATGGAGGGTGGGCTGGAGGCAGGACCAGAGAAGGGGTCCTGAGGACCTGGGGTTAATCTGGCAGCAAGCCCCTTCAGTGCCTGGTACAGGTCCTGTGGAGCCAGGGCCACACAGCTTCTGCACGTGGGTGAGATGCTCGGGAAGACCTGGGGAGGAAAGGTTTGCACAGAGGATGCCGTGTTCCTGATCAGGCAGAGGAGACTTCCCCCTTCCCAGATTATCAGGCTTTGTGCAGATGAAAATAGCTGGCAGGGAGAGGCAGGGTTGGATAAACCCAGGGACTGGGTGTATCCTCACTGCCCATAGGGTTGGGATGAGCAGGGGGGTGTGAGATGCCCCTTCATCCAGCTCTGTGGTGCTGGCACCCAGTGGAATAGCCAATCCCAGGGATTGGAGCATCCCAGGGACGCTGTGCCGGGCAGCCTTGGCTCTGGCCTGGGAAGACAGAGCCTGTGCTCAGCCAGCTGCCTGCCCTGCTCCCCCTAAGCACACTGTCATCCCCACCTTGTGCTTCCCTCCCTCCCAGGGAGCATGTGAACCTGAACTGCTTCTCCTGCTGAACACCTCCCAGTCCTGCCCCAGCTGCATTGGCCCTTGCTGAACGCTCTGCTGCCTCTCCCTTTCCCTCTATCTTCCACCCATCCATGCTGAAGCTCTTTCCTGCTGCCTAGAAACCCACAGAAGCTCCATTTCTCTTCCTGATTTGGCCTGTTCTATCCTTTATCCCATGCTATCCTTGATCCCATGCTATACTTGATCCCATGCTCCTCTCTCCTGCCATTCTCCCTTCCTGCTGTCTTCTCCTGTCTTTCTGCCCTCAACCTGTTTTTCTCTCCTTCCCCTCCCCACTGCTGCCCTGCTTGCGGCCCCGTGCTGGCTGTACCCTCTCCTTCCCACCTCTTCTTTGACCTACTTCTCCATCCAGCCCTTCCTCTTCCACTTTTCCATAGGTCTGTCCTGCTCCTCTGTCTCTCTGTCTGTCTGTCCTTTGGGGCCAGGCTGCATTTCTTCACAGTGCTGCCTGTACTGGGTGATGGGGAGGTGGTTATTGAACACCAAGGGGTGGTGGGGTGGTGGTTATCACCACACACCTGGCTTTCTCCCTCACTTCTCACCTCACTCTTCTTCCTCTGGTGTAGGTAACTGCTCCAGTGCCTCTGAAGGGCTCCAGCCTAGAACTGTGCAAAAAAGCATTTGCCCGCCAGCGTGCCAAGGACCTGACAGAGCAAGCCAGTGCTCTCCTGGCAAAAGACAAGCAGATTGAGGCTCTGCAGCAGGAATGTCGGGAGCTGCAGGCTAAACTCTTGGCAGGGAAGGTGAGACACTTTGTGGGACATCACTCCGGGGCTGGGGACAAGTGGTGCAATGGCAGTGATGGAAAGCAGGCTCCGGGAAGTGATGTGAGCGGAATTAGTGCCAAGGGCAGGCTGAAAACAGAGGAGATTTGACGTGTGAGCTGAGTGGGGACACTGGGGGAGCATGTGGCAGAGACACTGTCCAGACCCCTCCAGAACAGTGTGTTAGGGGACACCCTGCTTGTCCCACCATCAGTTCATGGATCCGAGCTGCCATTTCCAGCAATGACTAAAACTCCTTCCCTGGAAACCCCCGAAAAGCCACAGACACAGAGTGACTTTTCACAGGGATGAGCTTCAAGCGAGATGTAGAAGCAGGGCCCCCTTTTAAACTGTTTCTTTGAGAAGCCAACCAGCATGTTTCCAAGAGCCAGTCTAGATCCCAAGCCTCAAGCTGCAGCTTTCCAAGCACTCACAGCTGCCATGAGACTGGTGACAACTCGGGGCCTCCTGTCATGTTTATGAGTAAAGCTACAAACCACCAGGCAGGGCTGGCTGTTCACGAAAGCATCCGCAGTGCTGGTGTCTGCTCCTGGGCTGGGGACCCATGTTCTCCTCAGCACCAGCACAGGCTGTGCCGATACAAATGGTGGGCTGAAGGGATAATTCAGCTCATCCCAAGATCTAGAACTGGTCAGATGTATCGCTCCTCCAAAGCTCTTCTCTGCGATGGCTCTGAAAGGAGCCTCTGCAGGCAGTGGAAGCTGGGTGAGATGGTTCCCACTCAAGGTGATTAAAGTAACCTGTTCTGGGCATCTCAGTTGCATCTTTTATTCCTGAACTGGATGTTTTCAGTTTAGGTCAGTTCCAGTCTCCTGAGAAGCTCAGTAACACTTGAGGCCGCACTGGTTTCCCCCTGTTTTGCTAATACAAATGCGGTCAAGTGCCACCCTCCATCCCTGCCCCCAGCTGAGCTGAACACTTGCACTTCTACCTGCCCTACTTACATGATACTTAGGTGAGAAATACTTCCTCACTGAAAACAGCTTTATTTTTGTCCCTGAGCTCCCCATATGTTCACTTTAACTACAGGTTTGAAGGTGGATTCTCAGTCTTTCCCTAACGTAGATCTAGGCAGGATAAGAACAATGGGGTGTATTTGGTGTTTGGACAGAGCTGCCCCATTGATCCTTCCTGGCATTAAACCACAAGACAAACTTATCCTGGTCTGTCTGTGTTCTACAATGTCAGCAAGAAGAAGTTTCATTCCCATCCCTTTGATTTCTTACCTCAAGCCCCCACAGGAAGGGGAACAGACCCTTTCCAAAGCACTCTGATTTTCCAAGCGGACTGTGCTGGGCAACCTGAACCTGCCAGGGACAGGAGAGTGACAAATTGCAGAGGAATGTGACAGAAGCGGGTGAGCAAGATTCATGACTGGCCGAGGAAAAGCACGCAGGTGCAACCCTCAGGGCTGACAAATTCAGCCACAGCCTTCCTAGGGCACGGGTGACCGGGGTGACCACCCTGTCCTGGAAGGTGACACTGTCTGTGTCACCAGTAACCGGGACATCAATGCCCAAGCAGGGAATCCACAGAGAAGAGAGCAATATAGATCATTCTGTTTGATCTTGTTTTTCCCATTTCTCTTCCAAGCAAACCACTCATTAAATTTTAATTTCCAGCTACTTAAAATTCCAAATTCCCCTAATCTGTCTGCAGCATGCAAAATGCATTATGCCAATGAAGGGGATTTTATGCAGAGATATGATGTGCACGCTCAGAGTTTGTAACCAAATCAATTTTAATCTTGGGTATTTAAATCAGCACAAATTTTTCAGTAGCTCTGAAATGGATCCACTCACTTCGCTGGCAGTGGCAGGACTCACACCCTGCACCCCGGGCTGCAAAGGCATTGGCCTTGTTTTGCAAAGCCAGGGCTCTTAGGATGGGATAAAATAATTTCCTGAGATCGTACTCCGGTGGTCTGCCTCCAACCAAACTCCAGCTCCAGCTAAATCCAGGCTGCAATTTCTTGCAGCATGGATTCTTGGAAGTGTAGGACTGGGGGGAACAGCTGCAGGGGATGGGTATAATAGAAACTGAGGGGAGGACTGAGCTTTTTTTCTACTCCCTTGTTCCCCCAGGCTCCGGAGGCTGTCTGTTGGGAATAGCTGCCTTTTTTTGGTGGGGGAAGGGAGATTTTATACACAGCCACAGCCACAGCCAATTTTGTTTAAAGAACTACTGCCCTGATAGCCTGAACAGGGGTCTGGCACGGAGGAGGCCCAGCTGCTCACTTCTTGAATCTATAATCAGTTCCCATTAATGCTGCCTCAGTTTCCCCCTTGCAGCATGAGAGTAACCATGGTTTTCTCCACAAATTGTATTTATAAAGCACACACTATTTTTAGGGCGAATAAGAAGTGAACGGGGAAGCAGATTAAATTTGTCCTGGATACCAACTATGCATTGAATTCTCTGGCTTAGGCGCTTTCCAGGGGAATGAGCAATGTCTCCTCCAGCAGCAGATTTGTAAAGACAGGTTTTCATAACCCAATTTTGTACGTATGGACATGCAGGTAGGCGTTCCTTCAGCTTTCTGAAATCTGAAAACCTTTGAAGAATCAAACAAGCCGGGCACATATTCTCCCCAGTTTTGTGAGGGTCAGATTGTGGTGGTTTTCTTCAAAAGCTTCTGGGTTTGGGTCGGGAGTGGATGTGTGCTAAAGAGAAGTGTCCATCACACATCCTGTCTTGAGAGGAGAAAAATCAAGAATGTTAGAAAACCAAACATTATCCTGAGGGTGAACTGACCAAATCTCAGATGTTCTTCATTCCTGCAGCTTCTCAAAGCCCAGCGCTTGCCAGCACCCACACCAATGAGTAAAGAAAGCAGCGAGGGCTCTGGTTTGGCTGGGCCATGAAATGACATAATGCTGCCACGCTCCCTGCTGGCATGTGCTGAGATGGCCCTCGCTTGAACAGCCGCTGGGAGAGCTGCAGGAGCATTACAGGAGCATTACAGGGGAGGGGTTACCTTCATGAGGAATAATGTGTTTACATAAAGGATGTGAGTTTTGAGGCTTTGGAGACAGAGGAATCAGCCACGTATGGGGGCCACACTACCTGGGTTTCACCAGCCTCTGCTCTTTGGGAGTTTGCACGTTAAATGGGACCTGTCCCACCCTTTGGAGCTTGTCAGTGCCACGATGCTGTGTTTGATTTCCCACAGGATGATCCTCGCTGCCTGAACGTCATCGAGTTCGACCGCCTGCTGCGGGAATCCCAGCGCGAGGTGCTGCGGCTCCAGAGGCAGATCGCGCTCAAGAATTTCAAGGAGTGTCTGCGTTCCTCCAAAATGAGCTCAGGCACTGCCGTGCCCAGCGCTGCCGCACGCCTGGGACCGACAAATTCCTGCCTCAAAGGTGCACCTCGACCGAAGGAGGCCTTGGGAGACCCAGCGCTGGGAGGGAGAGCTCACAGGGAGGTGAGACAAGTGGGTCAGCGATTGGAGAGTTTGGCTATTTAATTACTCAATTAATTGCAGTGCTTAGGGAACTTCACTCTGAGAAGGTGAGGGCTGTGGTTCACGTCCGCTGCAAACAGGTGCAGTGCTGGTTTCCAAAGGGACCAATTCCAGCACCAGGTGTCACAGGGTGAGGAGGGACGGATGCTGCTGGCAGTCCATGCCAGCACAGGGACACTGAGCCACCCCAGGGGCTCAGTCCTGCTCAGTTTCCCTGGTAAGGGGCTCCTGTGCTGTGCTGTCCAGCCTAGAAACCAGGTGATGTTTCTTTTTCATAGAATCATGGAACGGTTTGGATTGGAGGAGTCTTAAAGTGTGTCCCATGCCATGCCCTGCCATGGGCAGGGACCCCTTCCACTATCCCAGGTTACTCCAAGCCCTGTTCAGCCTGGTCTTGGACACTTCCAGGGATCCAGGGGCAGCCACAGCTTCTCTGGGCACCCTGTGCCAGGGCCTCAGCAGCATCGCAGGGAACAATTTCTTCCCAATATCCCATCTATCCCTGCCCTCTGGCAGTGGGATGCCATTCCCCTTTGTCCTGTCACTCCATCCCTTGTCCCAAGTCCCTCTCCAGCTCTCCTGGAGCCCCTTTAGGCACTGGAAGGGGCTCTCAGGTCTCCCTGGAGCCTTCTCTTCTCCAGGTGAACACCCCCAGCTCTCCCAGCCTGGCTCCAGAGCAGAGGGGCTCCAGCCCTGGAGCCGCTCCGTGGCCTCCTCTGGACTCGCTCCAGCAGCGGCGCCCCCAGAGCTCGAGGCAGCTCCAGGGGGTCCCGCAGAGCAGAGGGCCAGAACCCCCCGCCCGCTGCTGCGGTCTCGCTCCCGGTGCTGCTGGGCTGGGCGCGGCCGCGGCCCCTCCGCCCGCAGTGGTTCCGCCCGGCAGATCCGGGGC
>VZRJ01007330.1:310415-416436 GCA_013397565.1 Ptilonorhynchus violaceus
CGCATCTTCCCCCCCACCCTCCCGCCAGCTGCTCTCGTTTATTGCCCCCCGGCTCTTACAGCAGATGTGTTGAATATTCACTCCTTGTCCGTCTATTCCAAGTTACTCGTGGATTTATAACCCCCTCTCCTTCAGCCGTTTTTTTGTTTCTTTCCAGCCTCTTCCATTATTCAGTTCTGTTCGTCATCTTTGTCTCCCTCCTTTGTGTGTTTCCTCAGTCAGTTTTGTATTGAGGAAGCAGCGTGCAGCAGCACCCCGGACGCTGTGGCATTGATTTATATGATGGCATAATGAAGTTTTCTCTCTCTTTCCCGAGAGATCTCTTTACCTTTTTGTCTAAGCACTGAGTTCTATTAAATCATCGTTTGTCTCTGTAATCTTTCAGTGTCACGAGGCCCTCATCACTGTTTGTCTCTGCTACATCAGTACTTGGAGAGCACAGTATCTGCTCCTTCCTTGTCAGCCTTCTCATTTTTACTGGATATTTCCCCAAGAGAAAACCTCCTTGCCCAGTTGTGGCTCAGTGTCTGTAGAAACCTGTTAAAGCACTGTGGCTGAATGTGTTCTGAGCTCCCAAGCAGATTCCTGCTGAATCTCCCTCATCTATTTACTTGCTGGCATCTTAGAAAAACTCTTTATAGATTTGTGAATGTGGGGTTTTTTCCCTCCCCAATATAAGTTTGTGGGGTTTTTAAGTATCTGCATTATCTTTGTTGCCGTTTCTCTCAGTTTGCCTAGAACTGTTGTCAAATGTACTGGTCTGTCTTTCTACAAATGTGCACAGGAATATGTTTATAACTCTGCAATACTCTTTAAAACTTGGCATTTGCCACTTTCCAGTTATTTTGTATTAAGGCAGTGTTGGAGAAGTGACTTGCTGCATGTATTGATTCAGTTCCTGCTCAAGTGAGAGATTCAGTTCATGCCAAAGGGATTTTTGAACCCTGGGGTGAATATTACCTAATCTTGGTGGTTTGTTGCTGTTTATTTTGTTGGCTTCCACAGTTCTTATGGACAGTTCAGTTTGAGAGAGATCCTCAGTTCTGTTCTTCATAGTTTGAGATTTCTGCCTCAGTGGCCCCCAAATTCCTCTGTGATGAAGAGGGGTGCACAGACTTTTTTTTCCCTCTGCCGTGCCCTTGCCTTCCTTGAATGTCCCTTCCATACCTTGATTTTCACCTGATGCTGCAGGTTCTGTCAGACAAGATGGCTTTTCTCTCCTCTGACTCAGGAGAGTCTGTCCTCACTGTCAGAAGATTTTCTGGCTGATAAATAAGTCAGCAAGACTAAGTCTGACAGCACTGGTGAAAGGAGGAGGCTGTTGCTAGTCCCTTGGCTGAACCCTGTACCACAGAGCATCCGGGCTGGAGCCCCAGGAGCAGCTGAGGGAGCTGGGAAAGGGGCTCAGCCTGGAGAAGAGGAGGCTCAGGGGGGACCTTCTGGCTCTGCACAACTCCTGACAGGAGGGGGCAGCCAGGGGGGGTAGGGTCTGCTCCCGGGGAACAGGGACAGGATGAGAGGGAACGGCCTCGAGCTGTGCCAGGGGAGGGTCAGGTTGGACATCAGGAGGAATTTCTCCCTGGAAAGGGTGGTCAGGCATTGGAAGGGGCTGTCCAGGGAGGTGGTGGAGTCCCCATCCCTGAAGGTGTCCAAGGAAGGCCCGGATGTGGCACTCAGTGCTCTGGTGACAAAGTGGGGATTGGTCACAGGCTGGACTCCATGGTCTTGGAGGTCTTTTCCAATCTCAATGATTCTGGGATTCTCTGAAATACCAGTTTGAAACTTAGTACGAACAAGGTGATTGGAAAAAAAGTATCGGAAACATTTCCACAAGGACATTCCATATATTAAATATGGGTTTCACAGCAGACCTGGAAGCCCCCAAGGGAACTCATGAGGTACCATGGGTTGGGTGGAGGATCACAAGATTTCCAGGTGCTGGTTGATGCTCAGACTGTCAGACTCTGCAGTGATCCTTATTCCAAGGATGGTAGGGAATGATCACGTGGGAGGTGATTTCAGAATTTTCTTTGTAGCAAAAAATGAGAAGTCCTTGATAGCCTGGGCTTGAGTGGGGGTTCTTGGAGCGCTCAGGCTTTCAGCAGAAGAGCTATGAATATAGATGTGGATAAAACCCATGTCTTTCAAGACAAAAATGGGTTAAAAATCACATCCTAGGTGTAGTGCTTAGGCACTGCCCTAAGGACTGGCTTTAAGGGGAGCTCAAACCTCATCCTGTGCGTCCCTCAGCACTAAAGGTGTTCTGAGTGAAATAAGGAATTCCATGTCTGAGGAGAGGTCAGCTGAAGGCTAAGGCTGAGATGGAGTCACAAAGTCCTGCTGCTTCCTCACTGTACAGGTTGGCTTTGATGATCTTAAAGATCTGTCCCTAAAACCTGTTTATCAAAAATAACTTTACAGTGAATGTTTAAGACTTTTGCAAGGCCCTTTTTCTTCTCTGTGTCTCAGTCCTTGCCCTGCAGTCAGGGATTATTACTGTGGGCAGACAATGGCAGGTCAAGTATCAGTTGAGAGCAAAAATTTAGAGGATTAAGGTGCTTTTGTCTGTGACCCAAATCAAAAAGCCTTTTGTTAGAAACTTGTGTACAAGTGTGTATAAAAAGTGTCTCTTTCCTCTGGTTTGGTGGTGGCACTGCTGCCATTTCAGCCCTTCCCAGCTAGCAGCAGAGGTGGAGTGCTGCGTTTCTTGGTAGTGTTTGTCTGCGCTTCCCTGCCTTTAGATTCTGACACCTTCACTGATTTCTGCCCTTTGAGGACTGTTTCCTCCTCTGGCCATCCTCTCTGTGTCACTTTGGGGAGGGCCATGAAAGGTGTTGCTGCTGCCTCTCCTTGAGTCATTAGGTGAGGCACAAACTGGAGCGCGGATCTGAGGGCTTCCAGGAGCCCACTGTTCCTTGAGAGTGCTTCGGTCAAGCTGGGCTGGTTAGCACTGGGCTCCAGGAGACTCCCAGCACAGAGATCCCTGGCATCATGTCCAGCTTTCTCCATGTCCAGTGAAGCAGCTGAGAGATCAGGAGTTCCCTGTGGAGTGTTGCTCTCCTGGGTGGTACTCCAGGAGAATCCGTTCTCCCTCAGTGTGCTCTGTAGTCCTGGATGGCCCTGAGCTCTCTGACATCTCCTCTGCTTTCAGGTGGAACCAGGTGTGCAACCACTGGGACCTGCCTCTGAAGGACATGAAAATTTCCCTCCCAAAAATGCAATAACAAACCAGGAGAGCAGCAAACAGATACAGCAGCTGGTGAGTTGTGAACCTGGTTTGGGGGAAGGAGTGCTCTTATTTTTTATTTTCTGTGGAGGTTTCACACGTACAATCCCGGTGGAGATTTTGGGGACTGAAGTCTGTTTAGGTGCGGCCGCACCGCCGGAGTGGGAAGCTTGGGGAATCACGGAAAACATAGGCCATCTGCATGGAGAGTGTTTGCTGGGTGGCAGCTCCAGGTGCTGGGCTGGCAGGGGAATATGTCACACTCAAATGGAAGGGAAACACGCCAGTAGGTTTTGTGCTGTGTTTGGTTTAGACTTATTTGAACTGGGGACAGAAGTGGATGAGGAATATGTCCCTTGTGAATTATTCCAGCAAATTAGGACAGTTCACAGGGAGGTTTAGCTGCTCTTGTCTATCTGAGGGGTAGTGAGTAGCTGCAGATAAAGAGGATGTCTGTGCTCTGTTAGGTGTCATTGGAATTAGAATAGGAGCTAAAATAGCACAGCTGAAAATTTTATACAGCTCTGTTGTTTTGTCCCCCACACCTTGTCCTCTGTACTGTTCTGTACGAAGAGGAACAGTCCATGCAAGTGGGAACAGAACTGTTTCCAGACTGAAGGCTTGGGGAAGGGACGAATAGTTCTTTCACTTGAAAACGCTTTTGGTTTTCCCACCTTTCAAAAAAATCTCCCCTGATTTCTGCATTAAGTTTGTCACAAAGGGATTTTCATAAGAAAATAAAAATAACTAATACAGCACTGGGTCTGAGAGGCTGGGCTTGAATTTCATCTGCATTGTAAGAGTGTGGACTTGTTGATCTGCTTGTTTTGTGCAGGAAGTTGAACTCAAGAAAAAGCGCAAAAAATGTGAAAACCTTGAGCATGAAGTGAGGAAAAAGCATAAAAGATGCAAAGAACTAGTAAGTGTTCTTGTTGGCTACTGTTATGAGCATAATAGGAAAAGAGGGGCTAAGTTGTTGTGTGCCTCTGATTCTCTTCAGTTTTTCTTAATGAGGATCACCAATCTTTCTGTTTATTTGAACAGTGTCACAAATTTTGGGCTCCAGCCCTTAGGCCGGAATTGTTTATTTAGACTTTCAGTTGCCCGTGGGCTGAGTACAGCTGCATAAATCACTGGATGAAATTCCATGGCCTTTGCTAGTTTGGGGAGATACTTAACCATTTTCACAGGCTCTCCAGACAAGTATCAAGGTGGTAATCACACCATCCCACTGTCATTTTCTGGTGCTTATTTTTTGGCTGAATTATTGCCTTTGTTTAATTCCAGGGAGGTTTTGCAGGTCATAGAGCATCTGGATTTCTCCCTTCTGTTTCTCCTTTGCTTTGCGTAAAAGATCACAGACTGGTTTGGGTTGGAAGGGACCTTAAAGGTCATTCAGGTCCAGCCGCATTGTCTGGCCCAGGGCTCACTGTTCCTCCCACCCCTCGAGCAGCATCCCACCAGCATCCTGCACCATCAGGAAACAGGAGCAGTGGAGCTGCTCTGCGGGGTAATTTGGGGGAGTTGGACTGAGGGCCTTGGTGTAGTAATTCCTGCTCTTCCTGGACAGGAGATCCAGCTGCAGGAGGTGCAGAGTGAAAATGCACGACTGGCCGAAGAGAACTTGCAGCTGAACGAGAAGGCTGGGTGGGCGGGACAGGTAAAAGCAGTGTCCTCATCAGGTGGAGCATTGGCTTCTGCAAAACTGCTGAGAAGAACATGCTGTTCTCAAGTTGCCAGCTCAGTAATGGTCGTGTGCTGATCTGGGCTTCTGTTCCCAGCTTCTTCTCTGGACAAATGTAATGCACAAGAGTTAGAAGGTCACTTGTCATGTGTCAGTTTGCCACCATGCATGAGGCTTCACACATATTTAATAACTGCTGTAAGTGGAAATGTTTGTCTTTGCTTGATAGTCTGCATTGCTAATAGTCATGAAGCCATAGTGCACCCTGGAACCAAAAATTCCTTGTAGTAAGTGGAGAAGGCAAAGATGATTTCAGCAGGCTACTGAATTTTCTGTCCTGTTCTCTGTGTTTAATCCTACCATGTAGGATTAAAAATGCTTACAGACCTTTGTGCTTATTTTTTTTTATCTCTTCATTATGTAGCCTGTTCCTATCTGAGTCCCTTCCTCCTTGCAAACAGGGAGGGGAGATGATTCTAGGGAGAGAAGCAGTGTGCAAATAAAGTGTCATGCATTGAGGCCTGATACAAATGCTCATTTATTTGTTTTAAGTGAAAGCCAGAGGGAGAGTAGGTTCCTAATTTTGGTATCACTGGCTGCAGAAAGCACAGAAATAAATTGGTCTCTATTATTTATACAAGGAACACCTATGGCTGCTTTGCTCACTGAAAATCCTTTCTCTTCAGGTGAAATCTGAGAATGCTGACCTGAAGCTGCAGGTTGTTTTGGTGACTAAGGAACGGGATTCAGTAATTCAGACGAATCAAGGACTCCAAACCAAGCTGGAGAATCTAGAGCAGGTGCTGAAGGTCAGTAGGATTCCCACAGCTGGAAGGACTGTCCAAACACCTGCTGCTGGTTTTGGATGGCACATGTTGTGCTAAAGGGCACAGTGGGCACATCTGTGCCCTTTTTGACCATTCTTTCGTCTTGTGCTTCCAGTGGGAATTCTGCTTCTGCAGGATCCTGGAACATGGCTTAGCAAAGTGGGCAGAGGTGCTTTGGAAAGGCTGCTTCAGGGATTTGGGTGGGAGGGGAGATAAGGTGGCTATCACTGACTTAAGGGTTTTCTTTGACTGTGTTGCTCTGCCTTGCGCTGGGAATTTGTGACTTTCTCCTCTGTGCAGTGATGCCATGAAATACATGCCATGGTTTGGCTTCATGGCCGCTGGTAGGACACAGGACAGGGTTTCAGTAGTGTCCCCCCTGAGCTGTGCATGCTTGTCCTGCAGCACATGAGAAATGTGGCCGAGCGGAGGCAGCAGCTGGAAGTGGAGCACAAGGAAGCACTGCTAGTCCTGCAGGAGAAGCAGGAGGAGGTCCGGCGGTTGCAGCAGGTACGTGGGCTGGGACAGGGGACATTTTCCTCTCTGAATGGACTCCTGCACCTTTTTTCCTTGGAGGTGTGCATGGAGCAGGTGGATGTGAGTTGACAAGGTAAGAGTGTCTGAGTGCAGGTGAACTCTGGTACCTGAGCACAGTGAAGGGCTTTGCTTGTGAATGTCAATTCTGACCTCTCACTGCTGTTTGTCCAAAGCCCAGAGATGCTTCCAGACTGTACAGTGGTTTAAAGCATATGATCAAGGAATCATTAAGGTTGGAGAAGCCCTCTAAGATCATCAAGTCCAGCCATTCCCCCAGCCCTGCCAAGGCCACCACTGACCATGTCCTCAAGTGCCACATCAGCACAGCTTTTAAACCCCCCCGGGAATGGGGATTCCACCACTGCCCTGGGCAGTCTGTGCCAGGCACTGTGAAGAAATTTTCCCCGATATCCAACCTAAACTTCCCCTTGCACGACTTGAGGCCGTTTCCCCTTGTGCTGTCCTTTGTTGCTTGGGAGCAGAGCCTGACTGCCCCTGGCTGCCCCCTCCTGTCAGGAGTTGTGGAGGGCCAGAAGGTCCCCCCTGAGCCTCCTTTTCTCCAGGCTGAGCCCCTTTCCCAGCTCCCTCAGCCGCTCCCCATCAGACCTGTGCTCCAGTCTGTAAAGGACTGCCAGAGTGGGATGAGAGTAGAAGTGAACTCAGGTCAGCTGCTTTCTGATTTATTCCCTTCCTTATTTTTCATTAGGCGCAGGCAGAGGCAAGAAGGGAACATGAGGGAGCAGTACAGCTTCTAGAGGTAAGACAGAAGGAAACGAGGGATTAGTAGCTGCAGATTTACTACCTTTTGTTCTTAACATAAGCTTTTTTGATGCCCTGGGTTTTGTTGGTTCCTGAGCAAAATGCTGTAATTGAATGCAACATGTTGCTGCAGTGAAAGTAATATTTAGGGTCAAAGTTTTGGGGAGCTAAATCCTGGCCTGCTCAGTCCTCAGATAGGTTACTTCATTCAGATTGTGCCCAAAATCTCTTTTAGGCATGCATTTAGCAACCAGCCTCAGATCTGCCTGCTCCATTTTGCAGCATCGTGTGAAAGGAGAATTCTTGTGTCCATGGGATTTGAAATTTCTCTTGTGTATGTGTGCTCTATGTGTTTTATTAAGGAAAAACAGGAAAAATGTGGCCTTTGCCTGAGCAAGGGAGTGATGGAGCTTGAGGCAGCTCCCTTGTCACATTTGCTCTGTCATGCACAGGGAATGTGCTTTTCCTGGTGCTGGCAGTGTGATGGTGCAGCCTGGCAGATGTACCAAGCACTGCTTTGGGGTTGGTTGGCATCAGCTCAGTGTCTGTCAGGGGGACTCTGGAGAAAACGTTGGATTCCTGGAGCTGCAAAGGCAAAGCACCAAACCTTGGAACTTGGTGTGGCAATTTAGTGACTGCCAGAGGGTGGGTTGGGTGCGGTGGCAAGTGGAGCATCTTCTGCTCTCTCAGAAGTTTTCTGAGCACTAAAACGTCTGAGATAAGCAGAAGGTCTCACTGTACACCCAGACAGTGGGATCTCATGGGGCCGTGGTCCTGTCTCCAGTGGTGACAGTCAGGGATGTCAGGGTGAGCTCCCTGTGCCACTGCTGTGCAGCTCCGTGGCTGCTGGGAGCCCAGGATTGTTGATCCAGATGGGAGGTGTCCTGGATGGAGGAGATTGCTCCATGACTGCAAATAGAACCAGCTTTGGAGGGGGCCTGGCCTGTGTCTGAGCTGTAGAGCCCGAGAGTTTTGGGCTCCTGCTGAACAGGATTGAAATTGTTGCAGGCTAGGAGAGTACTGGGGGATGTGACATTATGTATTGTCCCCTTGCCACATCCCTTTGGGGACATCTGCTTTTGGCTGCAGGGATGGGATCAACTGATGCAGGTGCTGCTCTGCATCAGCTGGTGTTCAGTGGGGTTCTGAGCAGCCTTTAGGGAAGGGAGGGTTGATGTGGTTCTGTTTCAAGGCCACCTTGGAGCATCCTGGTCTAGTGAAATGGCACAGGGGTGGAACTGGATGAACTTTAAAGTCCCTTCCAACCCAAACCATTCCATGATTCTGTGATCTCTGTACCAGTAACATGAAAGCAAGAATATTTAGCTGGTGAGGACCTTGCAGAAGAACATGACCAACCTCTCAAACACAGAGCGAGAGGACTGTCCCTTTCTTCCTTTGCACAGGGAGATGTCTGGTTTAAACCTAAGTAGGTTCTCTAACCCTTCAGTGAGTTAGTTCGGAAAATGTTTGGCAACCCATCATAGAATCATCAAATCCTGGAATGCTTTGGGCTGGAAGGGACCTTAAAGCTCATCTTGTTCCATGGGCAGGGACACCTTCCACTAGACCAGGTTTCTCAAAGCCCCATTCAACCTGACCCTGAATTTTATAAAGTAGACCAAAGAAAGAGGAATTGTCATTAAAAGCCAGTTTAATGTGGAGCAACAGTAATTTAAATTACTTAACTGTAATCATAGTCATTCCAGAACATCAGTGTAGGGCAGAATTAGGGGGTTTGAGGTGCTTATGCTGTGTATCGTCAGTTTTACATGTGCTTGAATTGCTTTTGGATGTGATATTCTGAAGAATTAGTGTAGTCAGTTTTCCTGTTAGAAGAGTTCTGTCCCATGATTGTCATAAGTGGAGTCTCCCTCCTTGGAGATGTTCAGAACAGAGCAGCCAACCCGGCTTTGAGCTGAGGGCTTGGAGCAGGTGATCCCCAGTGCTCCAGGTGATCTCTTCAGCCTTAGGTGTTCTGTAGTTCTGAGATAAGGCAGTGATAAGTGAGCAGAGTGTGGAATTGGTGTGTGCAGGAATACCATGGTTAGAAGCACTGTCTCAGCTTGGGAAGAAGACCTTGAGGGTTATGGTCGTGGGAATGAGAGAGTTCAGTGGTTCCAAAGTACGAGACAAGATTTCAACTCCCTTTCGCACTGCAGAGATGCAAAAGGAGACAGTCTCATTCCAGGAACCTAATTTTGTTGGGAAATAACATGACCAGAGCTCAACTTTGCTTGTTTTCCCTGACCGAGGAGCAGGATGCAGGACTGAGCAGGCTGTCAGCTGCTTCACGTCCTGTCACAGCCACTGAGCTGTGCCTTGATTCTCAGCACTCCGTGGTCTCAGACCTGGGGAAGGGTCTGGACGCAAAATGTCCATTCCATTGATTTTATGGGGCAGTGCAATGTGCTGGGAAAAGGCAGCTTGAAATGTAGCAGCCACTCTAAGCATGTTGTCGTTTATCTCGGAGCACACTGTGATTTGGAGGCCCACAAAAAAGTGCCTGGTTGTCTTATCCATGCATGTGGTGTGTGGGATTTGGCTTTTGTTTGGCAAGCCGACGCTTTTGGGAATGTGGTAGGAATCTCAGTATGGAGCAAGGCAGACACTGTAAGTTGGTGAGAAAATACTTTCATTCAGACTGAGGGTTGGTTATCTTTGGCAGAGTGTTCCTTCTGGGTTAGAGTAACTGCTGATGTGGTTTGATATCTCTTTTTGCTTTTCTTCTCGCTCCCAGAGTACTTTGGATTGCATGCAGGTACTGCTATAATCCTGTCAAACAGGACACTTTTCCCTCTGTCCTGACTTTGACAGTTGCTTGATGTTCTTGTTTTAACTATACTTTGGAAAAGATTGCAAAAGTGTTACTGCCAAAACATAAATGTAATTAAAGGAGCTCCCACTACGAGTTTGATGGAGCAGCTGCTTTCTCTTTAAGTGCTTTGCTTTCTTAACCAATTAGAATTAGGAGCTTATTTTTTTGGCACTTCTAGATTTTTAGAATTGTCCAACTGTGTTCCTTCTCCACATTTAAATGTCTTTTGGGGAGTACTTGCAGACCAAGAGTGAAGTGTTTCCTTCAAACCCCAAGAGCAGTAGTGACACCATTGCAAATGAGTGTCATGGAGAAGAAGATGGGTCCTGCCGGCTTTGTAATTGGATGGAAGATGGGAAGCAGAGATTGTGGATAATAGTTTTCCCAGACGAGGTAGTAACTAATGAAGTTCCAGCCTGGGAGCTGTGCTAGCCAGCCTGTTCACAGATGATTTGGAAAGAAGGCTGATTTGGAAGTGCTGGGGTTTGTAGCTGATAGAAAACTGCTTCAAAACCTTCAGATCTGACAGAGATCGCAGGAGGAATGGGGAGATGAAATGCAGGTAACGCTGTCTGTGCAAAGGCAGGTGGAGGAGAGGGAGCTGGAGCTAAACATGCCCAGTGGTGAGCTCAGAATTCCCTGCTGGGTCAGAAAGTGCAGGGGCAGAGGTAGGGGGATTTTTTAAAAAAATATCAGCCACAAGTCTGGTCAAAAAAGCAAGTAAAGTGTTGGGATCTCTCAAGAAAGGACTTTACTGGGATTTGCCCACATCCTATAGAAGTTGCACCCACTCTGATGTGGAGTAATGGAGGTTCCTTTAATCCCTTTGGCATCAGCCCTGCTCTTAGCAAGAGCTTGGGCTGCACACCTGTAGAATTCCCTTCTAGCAAAATGGGGATTCTCTGAGCTCCAAAATACATAGCAGAAGATACGGAGAAAGGGAACGAGGGACATCTGGAAAGAGAACATGAGCTGGAGAAGTGGAACAGACCAGCCAAGAAGGAGAGTGTCTCAGAGGATGGGGCTGAGCTGGTGGTGGTTGGGTGTGGAAAATCAGTTCCTGAATTGGTGGTTAAACTGACCCCACCAAGTTCTGCTCCTGCTCTTGCAGCCTCTTCTGGACATCCTACTGCTCAGTCCCAGTTGTGGGAGGCTCCTCTTTTTCCCTGTTTTGGGTTGGACATAGACACAGAAGTCTTTTCCGTGTCTGGGGCTTGATTCCTGCTGGTTCCCTGAACCTCCTGACTGTGTCCTTGGGCTCCTCTTTGTTATCCTCCTGCCTCCTGGCCCTGCCTTGGAAACCTGCTGCTTCCCAGGTGTCTGTGATCCCCTGCAAGTAGCTGCTAGAAGTACACCTTGTGTCTGATGTGGCAGTGGTACTTAAGGGATGTTTGGATGTTGTTTGGAGTAGCAGATTTAAAAGACACCTGACTAATTAGGTATCTTAGAATTAAACTGAATTATCCGGGTTGTTGGCTTGGCCACCAGTGTAAATGGATTTAAGCTGTGGTTTGTGAATTTACAGGACAAGGTACTGTTAGGATGCTATTAAACACAGTATCCAGATGCATCTGCTGGCTCATGCCTCCAGAGAAGACAGGAAATCCCCCTCTGGTCCTGCAGTCATTCTGTACTTGTCTGTTGTTGTAGGCTGTGTCCCAGGGTGGGATCAGGGATGGATGTTGGACTTAGAGGTTGATCACCTCCTTTGATCCAGTGCAGCTGTTCTTACTGTTGAGGGTTTCTCTTCTCTATGAAGATGTAATGTGTAGGGGAGAAGTATTTATGTGAAAAACCCAAATTGTAAGTAGATTCAAACACTCACAATGGCAGAGGAATCCTGTGCAATGTGACTTAGTAAACAGGGAGTTGACTCTGAGCAGGTGGGTAACACAGACACTTCTGGACGTTACTCCTGGCATCTGATTTCAGTTCAGAGATCGTTCTTGCCAAACTTCAGAGACTTCACCAGGCTTTCCTTAAAGCCTGAGAGCACCTTTGGGCTTGTGGAGGGAACAAGTGATAAACTGACACACCTAAAAGAGATATGTCACAGTAAAGTATAAATGCATGACCCTCCTAAATCCATAGGGAGCAGCTGCAAAGGTTTTGTGTTGCTCTGAGACCACAGAGAGAGCTTTTTCCAGGTCAGAAGTATTATTTTTAGAGCTGCTTAAAAACCCAGACTTTCTGTCTCATGTAATATTTCAAGACATCATTTGTTTTTTGAGTTGGAAGGAGAAAAAACCACTTCAAACACATTTTGTAGAATGGAAAATTTTGAAGAGTGCAGTGCAGTCGCCTGTTTTGGTGCATCTTACCTACAAAAAACAGTGAGAGCAGGGAAAGGAGCAGTTGCAATCTCCTGGGAATTGATCTGCCTACAACCTGGGAGAATAGGGGGATGTGTAAGGACAGCCAGGGCTCAGCAGTATTTTATAAGGGGAAGTTCTAGAGATGGTAAAAAGAGGATATGGGAAAACACAAATGGTTCTGTAGTAGGAATGTGTCCTTCCCTCTCCATAGTATTTCCAAGGCTCCTCTGCATCTCATCTTGCTGAGATGTAGCTTTCTTGTCCTCAGCATACATTTGCCTGGAGCAAATCATCCCTGTAGGACCTGGGGGGAAGGTATGTGGGCTTCCCACATCAAAAGAAAGTTCTGCAACATGGGCCAGGGTGCTCTCTGCCCTCCCTAGTGCCTGGAGGAGCCAGGCTCTGGGAGGACAGCTGGGAGTCTTGCCCAGCATGGTGGGGAGGTCAGAGTAAGGTTTTGGGAGCTTGCTGGAGCCTCTGGAGTGATGGACAAGATTGGGAAAGCAATTTCTTTTGGAGACATGATTTTAATGCTCCAAAAACCATGCAAAGCCTTTTGAATCTTTTTAAGGCTTATTTATCTTTGACCTATCTCATTGGTCTTATGCAGGGCTGGCAGAGGATGTTGAAGTTCAAACCCAGCATTTTAGAGATAATTCCTAATGGAGCTTGCAGTCTGCTTCCTCAGAGATGATGAGCCTCAGCTTTTCAAAGATACTAGAGATATGACTCTGCCAGTTTCCAGTGCCTGTTCCTGGGCGGGGCATTTAAAAGCATCCTTAACTCCTTGGAGTCTGGGATAAGATGCGGCAAAGGCAAATCCTGTTTGGGACCTCACTGTTTCCATAGGGTTTGTTCCTCACCTTGTTCTCTCCTGCCAGGCCCGGGTGAAGGATCTGGAAGACCAGTGTCGCAGTCAAACGGAGCAGTTCAGCCTCCTGTCCCAGGAACTCCAACAATTCCGGCTTCAAACAGGAAAAATCGACCTTCTTACCTCCACTCTGGTGACTTCAGAGCTGCCCCCTGTTCTGTGCAGCTCCACCCCACAGCCCCGCTGGGAGAAGGGTAATTGCTGCATGTGCCTGTGAGGGCTTTGACAAATGAGTTGATATTTATGTAAATGAAAAGGGCTAAAGGAGATAATGCAAATGTTTGGTTAAGTTTTGGAATCTCTGTCTCTATTGTAAATCCTTTTGGTTCATTTTGTAAAGAGAACTTGGCATTTCCGTGGCCAAGGAGAGCCCGGAGTATCCGGTTTGTTAAACGAGGCGCATTTGTAGAGGCTTGGGCTGCTCTCTGGGATGCTCATTGCTGATCCTGTGTCCTGCCTGTGGCTGTAACTAATGGACAGCTGATTTTCTTGCAGAATCAGCTGTTCCTGGATTGCTCCCTCACCAGAGTACAAAGAGGGCTCACAATGAAGGGAGTAATGAGCTGGAGTCATCGCAGCGGGGGCCGGACACCACCATGGGCTCCCCAGCTGCTCCCACCAGTGCTCAGAAACAAGCCAAGAAAGGGGAATCTCAGTCCAGCTCTTCAAAATCAGAATCCATGCAGAACAGCCCAAAATCCTGCCCAACTCCAGAGGTCAGTATTGGCAGTCCCCTCTGCAGCCTGTGCTTTCCAGCCAGAAGGGATTAAATGCATTGCTGAGAGCGTCAGTAAGGCTGCATTCATCCCCCAGTAAGGTCACATGCATTCACCAGTAAGGTTGCACTCCTTCCCTCCTGGCTGCCTGAAGAAAATGGGAAAAACAAGAGAAAAACTGTGGGGAAAATATTGAAATTGCCTTGGATGCCATGTCTGTAATGCTCATTTGAACATATTGCTGTGCTCCAGGAAGGAAACAACTGGTTAGACAGTGCCTGGGAGCTTGGAGAAAGAGTGGGATGGGAAGTGTGGGATAGCTCTTGCTAACCTTCCTTGTGGCATCACAGCTGCCACTAGAACACATAAAGGCTACAAACTGGAATTTTTAGTGTGTTGAGAAACTGTGTCCAGACTGTTTTTGGCCTGGAGCTGTGGAAGAGGAACTCAAACTTCTTGCCTGGTGTTTTTCATTATTAAGATTTTACTTGGTGAGAGAAACCATGGGAAGATGCTGAGTTTGTGCTAAGAAGGATGGAACTAACAGGCTTTGCTTGCTTGTATCACCAAGATCTCATCACTGGTTGTTGCTTCTCTTCCCCAGGAGCCCTTTCATGGTGGTGTGGGGTTCACTTGAGCAGTGGTTGATATTCTTAGTTGCACATCACTTGAGGGGGCAGTTTAGGGCAGAGCAGTGCTGTGAACTGGGCTGGCTGTGGTGGCCTGGGAGGCATCTTTTGCTCTTTTAGGATTTCCTGAGCACTAAACCCACTGAAGTGCTGAGGTGCCAAGGTCAGGACGACACCCACAGCAAAGGGCTGCTGCAGGGCCAGGCAGTGCCCCCCACTATGTAAGAGCTCTAGGAAGTGCCATGTTCAGAGACAAAGCGAAGGTCATGCCTGAGAGGAACAGGTATGGAACTGTTAGCAATTCTGTAGCAGGAAAAATTCCTACCTTTTAGTTCAAGAGAAAGCTTGGAAGTCACCATGTGTCCCTGCAGAGATAAGTGCCTGCAGAGATCAGTGTGGGATCCTTGGAAAAGAGCCAGTGCCTGGAGTGTTTGGCTTCAACAACACATAGTTATAGGAACATTCCAGGCTCCTGAAAGCTTCTCCATTTGGGTGTTACAGGTGTTTGGTGTGCAAGAACACAGAGGAGGATTGCATTACAAGGAGTACACTACCTTGAAAAGATGCTCTCAGCTCTTTCAGAGATTAATTCTAGCACTTCATGTATTAGAAAAAATACTTTGTATTCTGGTGCCTGCAGTGGGTCTTCATCAAAAATACCTTTGCCGTGAGGTCTGCTTTAAAAAGGCAGCTGGAATTGGTTCATTGGCACAATTTCAAACAAACCCCAGGGAGTGCATTGACTCAAGAAGTAGGATTGTGTTATACAACCCATTGCCACTGGATGTAAAACCCCAAAATTTTACCGAGATCAAAACTGAGAGAAATTTCTCAAAGGTGCTTCTGCCAGTGCCTTGAGGGTGCAGCCTCCAGCTTAGAAGTGCAGAAGGAGGCTGTAGCAAGAAGGGGAGCTTCCTGCCTGCTCTGGCTCTTTGTCCTTTCTCGTTCAGCATGTGCTGTTAGCAGAGCCAGCTGAAACCAAAAATTCCAACCAAAGCTCTGTCTAAAATACACAGACATCCTGCTGAAAATGTACAGGTGTTGGAGTGGAACTGCCTGAACAGAAGCAGTTAAAGACCAACATCCAACAGAGCTCCTTTGGTCAGGCTAACATATGTGTTGCACACAGGGACAACTACCATTTAGAGGTAGCAAGAAATCAATATACTGAATTATGGATGCGTGGGGCGGGAGAGGTCTCCAGAGCCTCTAGTCCAATCTCCTGCTCCAGTGGGACTGTCACCAGCACTGGATCAGTGTGGCCGTGGCTTTGCTGAGCTGAGGCTACGGGTTCTTCAAGAATGGAGATCCCCCAGCTCAGTGGGAACTGTTCCCAAGGCTGCATCGCCCACCTGGGCAAGGAGGTTTTCCTCGTGTCTGACTGGAAGCCCTGAATCTCCAACTTGGGGCTGTTGACTCTTATTACTATTTCTAAAAAGTCATTCTTACAGATGGTCCTTAGCCCAGGAGCCAGACTGACACCAGCCATAAGCTTAGAGGATGTGTTCACTGTGTACAGACACTCTAAGTATTCCTTTACTCAGATCTTTAACATTTTTAGGTGGACACTGCAAGTGAAATGGAAGAACTGGATGTTGACAGCATCTCCCTCATGCCAGAGCCAGGCAGCCAAGGCCCTGCAAAGCTCCAGGTGTTCTTAGCTCGATACAGGTACTGAGTGGTCATTGCTTGTGCTCTGTGAGGTTACACAGGTTATCCCATACTTCCCTACTTCACACTCCTATCTAGGATTCACCACTTAGGAATGGATAGTATTAGGTTAGACAATGTATCTTATTCCTCCATGGAATTTTCAGGCTGGGAGAGCTGGAACTGTTCAGCTGGAGAAGAGAAGGCTCTGGGGAGACCTGAGAGCCCCTTCCAGTGCCTAAAGGGGCTCCAGGGAGGCTGGAGAGGAACTTGGGACAAGGGATGGAGGGACAGTACAAGGGGGAATGGCTTCCCAGTGCCAGAGGGCAGGGATAGATGGGAGATTGGGAAGGAATTGTTCTCTGTGAGGGTGGGGAGGCCCTGGCACAGGTTGCCCAGAGAAGCTGTGGCTGCCCCTGGATCCCTGGAAGTGTCCAAGGCCAGGTTGGACAGGGCTTGGAGCAAGTGGAAGGTGTCCCTGCCCGTGGCAGGGAGTGAATTGGATGAGCTTTAATGTCCCAACCTAAATCATTCCTTGATGGAATGATTTTTTGAGACCTGTTATTTCCTGCACAATCCAGGCTTAGCTCAACAAAAGCACATTAGGCTCAGTAGCTGTTCGGTGAACAGCATTGTGTGAGACTTCCTTTCTTTCAGTGTTGTTCTGTATTGAAAATTCAGTTTGAAATAGTCCTTGAAATGTCTTTTTTTTCAGAATAGTGCAAGAAATTTTCTCCAAGAAATCTTATTCCAACAATTAAGAAAATTTCAGCTTAGAATTCCTGAAGTTTTTTGCCAAAATCTTTCTGGCTGTAATTTTTAAAGGACAAAAAAAATGCACAGAATAAACCCAGATTTTTTTGATAATTGTTGCTGTTCACTGAGCCATCATGGTCAAGCCCAAACTACTACTTACAGTTCAAAGAATATTGACATATCCTTCAGCTTTTACATTGGGGATTGAGAGGAGGAGAGCTGGGGTGATCCTGTGCTTGTGAAGAGCACATCAAATGTGATTTGTGTCTTCTTGTCAAAGTCTTGGGCCCGTGAGGTCTCAGTTAGCTCACAGAGGTAAACATTGTTTTGACATGATGAAATCCCTTTTAAAGGCCAAAGAGCAGGAATTGGTAGTAGGTGTTTGTAAAGATAAAGGTTTTTCATGAGGCATTTTTCTGTGAAATGAGACCGTCTGATTAGCTCGAGGATCCCTGGGTAGGCAGGTTAGACCTGCCTGGAGTCCAAATCATATCACCAATGTATTTATAATTTTCTTGCTAGTTAAGTTTTTGGACTGCTGTTTAAAATGTGGGGTTAGAGCAGGAGGAGGAGACACCCCAACCTCTCCAGTGCTTGCTCACCCTCAAAGTAAAGAAGTTCTTCCTCAGATTCGGATGGAACTTCTGTGTTTCAGTTTGTGCCCATTGCCCCTTGTCCTGTCACTGGGCACCAGTGGAAGGAGTCTGGCCCCATTCTCTCGATACCCACCCTTAAGATATCTGTGCATGGATAAAATCTCCCTTCTGTTGTCTCTCCTCCAGGCTGAACAGGCCCAGCTCCCTCAGCCCTCCCTCAGGAGAGAGATGCACTGGTCCCCTCAACATCCTCATATCCGTGTTCCTTCAGATGTCACAAGACATCTGTTCTGCTCCTCAGAAATTATCTGTTATTAAATATTATTGTGTGTAAACTACAGTGTTGACCTTTGTCTGTGGCATTTTCCACTTGCCAAAGTGGATGCATTCCCAGTGAATTGAAAGCTTATCAACATCACAGCTGGAATGTGTTGCTGGGAAAGATCCTATACAAATTAAGTCTTCCTATTGTAAATATTTCAGCTACAATCCTTTTGATGGACCTAATGAAAATCCAGAGGCGGAGCTTCCGCTGACTGCTGGAGAATATATTTACATCTATGGAGACATGGATGAAGATGGCTTCTTTGAAGGTGTGTTTTAGTAAAAGGAAATGTGACTGAACTGCTGTGGAGAGTTGATCTCTCTCCAGAAAATGAGAGAGGAATTTAGTGAGTCTTGAAACATCAGGGTAAAGGTTTTCTGCCCAAAGTTAGTTTGCAGAAGGAAGAGTGGATTTTGCTGGCAAAGGATTTGTTTATTTGATGATTAAATTAAGTCTAAAACTTAAATCCTTTCAGTGGGAATTTTGCCATTGCTTCCAGCAAGTTTCAGATTTCATCCCCATATGATTCCTCCCTCACCACAGAGAGGAAAGTGTTCAGCACTTTCTGCAGATGTTCCCCTCTTCCCAGTGACTGTAGTGAGCCAGGGACTGCAGCAGGTGATGGACTCCATTGCCTCGTGCTCTTTTGGCAGAGAGGGGATAAAGTAATCAACCCAAACCACAGTTGTGACCCTGGCTGGTGTGACACAGTGTTTCTGGTTTGGTCCCTTTGCAAACATGATCCTGGTTGATTAAGAGGTGGATGGAATCGAAACCAAGAATTGTGGGCTGTAAATTTGTACTCAGGTTTCTTTGTGGAGCCACTTGCTTAAGGGATGATGGATCCTGATTTCCTGAGGGGCTTTGCAAGAGCTGAGGCGAATGCATGTGTGTTGCACTGCTTGCTCTGTGACTGCTCTGCTGCTTTTTTCTTTCTTTCTACTCCCAAGCTTTTAATTTATTTATTTGTTTATTGTTTAAAGAATAAAATTATTATTCTTTACTAACCTTTTCTGCTTTCCCTGCTTTCAGTTGATTTGCTGTAGGTAGAGTTTGGATGGGGGAAGGCAGTGCAGTCCCTACATCTGTGATTTGTGGGTCCGAATGGACCAAGCGCTGTGTATCTCTTGTCCCCACAAGTCTTTCTGGGACACCTTTAGTACAGGAGTTAACCTAAGAAAGGAGGGAGCTAAAAGGAAGGCCAGAGCTGAATACAGAGCTGGAAAGATGGACTTTCTTGAGGAAGTACTACAAACCCCAAATCTGTATGACTGGGAGAAGACATAAAATCATCAATCTGCATAGTTTGGGAAGGCTAGAAAGTTAGTGAAAGAGCTGTGATGAGGAAGAATGGGATAATGAAGAAGGAGAAACCCTTTAGCTAATTACACAACCCAGCTTTCTACTCTGGAATGTGCAGAGCAGTGAGTCTCCTCACTGTGGCCATTGGAATCTAACAAGGGAAGCCCTAGGAAATGCAGGAAACATTGCCAGGAATAACCTCCCCGAGGTTTTTTCTGCTCCTGACTGCAGAGCAGTTGTACCCTGGTGTGGATGCTGTCCCGTAGTCCTCACAGCTGGGTTGGAAGGCTCGATGGCAGGAGCAGTGGTAACAGGTGTCCTGTTTTTTGTTTAGGGGAGCTGATGGATGGCCGGCGAGGGCTGGTCCCCTCCAATTTTGTTGAGCGAGTTTCAGATGATGACCTCATGACGTTTCTGCCTCCGGAGCTGAATGATCTCACCCATAGCTCATACCAGGAGAAAAGTTTGGTCAGTGCAAGCACCAGCAGTGGAGATAAGAGTGAGTTCTCCATTGAAGAGAGTAGCATCAGCCCGTTGGCCAGTAGAGCAGAAGGAGACCAGGAGGAACCCGTTAGTCACACAGCAGTGCCTTACCCAAGAAAACTGACTCTGATCAAGCAGCTTGCCAGAAGCATAGTTGTAGGCTGGGAACCACCTCTTTTGCCAGCTGGCTGCCCAGACATACAAAGCTACAACATCTATGTGGATGAAGAGCTACGCCAGAACGTGAAGAGTGGCCTTCAGACCAAAGCAGTGATAGAAAAGCTGGATTTACACGCCCGGGCCTACCGCGTGTCCGTGCAGACGGTGACGGAGCACGGCAGCTCTGACAAACTGCGCTGCACTTTCTTCGTGGGGCAGGATTTTGGTGTGGCACCCACAATGCTGAAAGTCAGAAGCGTCACAGCCACATCGGCAGAGGTCACGTGGCTGCCCTGCAACAGCAACTACAGCCACGGGGTGTATCTGAACGGGCAGGAGTGTGACGTGACCAAGCCGGGCGTGTACTGGTACAGCTTCCGCAACCTGCAGCCCAGCACCCAGTACGTGGCCAAGCTGGAGGCACGGCCCATGAGAACTCCTTGGGAAGAGGTGCCCGAGGGGCGGGAGCAGGACTCAGCCGTGATTCACTTCACGACCCCTCGAGCAGGTACCGCAGGCCTCTGCACAGGGAGCATTGGAGTGCTGTGCTCAGCCGGCCCTTTGCTGGGGAGCCTTGGGGTGAAGGGAAGCAAGGCTGATTAGGTCCCCAAAGCCTGAGGTGCTGCACTGTTTTGTCTTAATGTTTTTCTTCATTTATTTTAAAATTTGATTATCCCTTTGCTTTCGTTTGCTCTGGGAAGACATCCTCTGTGCTGGTTGGAGCAGCATGCCTCCCAGGCAGGGAAGAGCTGGTTTGCCATGACCTTGCTCCAAAGGTTGCTGCATCTTGGCCTCAGCTACTTTTGCAAAGTTCTGTTTTCTGTGCATTGAAGCTTTCAGAGAACGAGCACCTTATTTCCTCTGGTTCTGTCTGTCATTTCCCAGGACTGGCCTGGCTGTTGTAGTCCAGTTCTGCAGGGGCAAGTGTGGTTGGGAGTTCACTCTTTGATGCTGACCAGGTTTGAGCTTTATGCTGTAGCCAGATAAGCAAGAGGGAAAATGTGTTTGGTTTCTCACAGGCACACCTGATGCTCCTTTGGATGTCCAGGTAGAAGCTGGTCCCTCTCCAGATATCCTGGTTATCAGCTGGTTACCTGTCACCATTGATGCCGAGGGCTCTTCCAATGGGGTCCGGGTCACTGGATACGCCGTGTACGCAGATGGACAGAAGGTACTGGGTGTGAGGTGGGGCTGGGGCTGCTGCAGGAGTAGCAGGAAGTGTCAGACCTCAAGCCATGGAAAGATGGATCCAGTAAGCGTGTCCTGAGGAGGCAGTGACAGTCCTTGGCCTGGAAAGGAGTGAGATCAGAGAAGGGCCATTGCTTGGGCTGTGTGATGCACACCACAAAATACATCTCTCCAGATTTTGGAGGTGCTCCTGGAGCAGGACCCTTCAGAGGCAAAATAGGACAGTCAGCCTTCTCTGCTCAGCCCAGGCACTGGCCTGATCCTTTGGGAAAAAATGAGTCCTTGGGGCATGGACAGAGCACAAGGACAAGTACACAGTCACCACCATTTCTCTGGAATGTGAGGAGTGAGGTGTAGTGATCCATCATAAAGTTGGCATCCCAACAGTGTGGGCAGCAGGGGAGGGGGGAATTCTGCCCCTCTGCCCCACTCAGGTGAGACCCCACCTACAGAGCTGCCTCCAGCTCTGGGACCCCCAACATCACAGGGGCATGGAGCTGCTGGAGAGAGTCCAGAGGAGGCCGTGGAGATGCTCTGAGGGCTGAAGCCCCTCTGCTCTGGAATCAGGCTGGCAGAGCTGGGGGTGTTCACCTGGAGAAGAGAAGGCTCTGGGCAGACCTCAGAGCCCCTTCCAGTGCCTAAAGGCCCTCTGGGAGAACTGGAGAGGGACTCTGGACAAGGGCCTGATGTGACAGAACAAAGGGGGAATGGCTTCCAGCTGCCAGAGGGCAGGGTTAGATGGGATATTGGGAAGAAATTGTTCCCTGTGAGGGTGGAGAGGCCCTGGCACAGGTTGCCCAGAGAAGCTGTGGCTGCCCCTGGATCCCTGGAAGTGTCCAAGGCCAGGTTGGATGGGACTTTGAGCAACCTGGGATAATGGAAGGCTGGAATGAGATGATCTTTAAGGCCCTTTACAACCCAAACCGTTCCATGATTCTAACATACAAACACCCCAGGGTTCAGTACCGTTACTGTTACAGAGCATCCAAGGAAATTCTGTATTAAGTGTCCTATGGTCTTGTGCACACATGATGTTGTTTGAAGGTGCACAGTGCAAAACAGAATCATGCTGTGTTGGATAGTTGTTCTTTTGTTGTGGAAATGCTTTTTCCTCTGTGCTGGTCAAAAGAGAGGCCAAATAAAGGGAAAAGCTGTTTAAAGCCTGGGAAACAAGGAGAGTTAAAATCTGGAGTAGGAGTGAGTATATTCGTGTTTGATAGACTATCCAATTTCTCAAATGGGTATTGTAACAATTTCTGTTTACTGTTCATTCTTCCCAGATACTGTGCAGAAGGGTGGGAATTCTGCACAGCTGTTCTTAGAGCTTTGGGGTCTGTCTTAACTTTGGGTTGGGAATTGTTCTTCTCAGAATGGCTGAGCTGTGCACAATAAATAATTCCTCCCTGTTCTTTTGCTTACAGGTGATAGAAGTTACCTCTCCAACAGCTGGGAGTGTCCTGGTGGACTTGTCCCAGCTTCAGATGTTCCAGGTGTGCCGGGAGGTTTCCGTGAGGACGATGTCTCAGTATGGGGAGTCCGTGGATTCAGTTCCAGCCCAGATTTCCTCGGTCCTGCTGCGATCCTCCCACTGCACTTCCCCTGTGTGCACCACTGTCCCCTCCAGGCTGCCCCGGGGGGGCCCCCGGGCCCCGCTGTCTGCCCGCAGCCCCCAGCACACGCCTGCGCTCCCGCTCCGACAGAAAGTTCCTGCTGAGAGCTCGGATGCCAAATTGACTGATCCCTCCTGCAGCCCCGCCGGCTCAGCGCAGCCCCTGCCAGAGGAAGCCCCTTCCCCAGCACACTTCCCTGCTCCCAGTGCTTCCTTGCTGCAGGCTCCAGGCACTTCTCCACAGGGGTCGGACACTGTGGGAGACAAGAAATGCCTGAGTGTGCCTCCCCAGCAGGCTGGCACCGTGCTCCCAGGGCAGGGCACGGAGCCTGGCCCTTTCCGGGAACCGGGATTGCAGCAGACGGCTGAAGGGACGGAGGGGCAGGTAAGGGCTTACATCTCCTGCCCAGTGCCACGTGTGCAGGGAAGAGGAATGGATCGTTTGGGGGAATGAGACAAGATGCCACTGAGCATCTTTCTGTGACACACTGTTGCCTCTGGGCCATCATCCAGTGATTGGCAAACTGTCAGGGAGTTTTGGCTGCTGCTGTGTACCTGAAAGATGTAGCTCACGTCTTGATTCTGCATGCAAGCAGATGAGGAACAGAGCCAGGAAAGGAAGAATTTGCAGGGTTAGAGGGTTAAAAGGATGTTCCCATGTTAGTCTGGCATTGCTGTGCTCCATGAGTTGAAGGGACCTTCCTCCACTGTGGTGGATTTGCACAGGGCGGTGGTGAAGCACCTTAGTGGATGGCAGAGGGAGGCAGCCATGGCTGCAGAACTGGCAAACTGTCCTGACACTGGGTATTTGGAATTCCCAGTGGGTGAGCAGAATTCCCAGTGGAATTTCCTATAGGGTGGGTGAATGCTTTCAGACCTCTTTTAGGACAGTGGTGAGCATGTCTTGAGAGCCATATAAGACAGGTAAATGATGGCCCTGTGACCAGAGGGAAGTGGACCCTTCTGGTGTGGGATGTATTACATCAGGGAAAAAGATCTATTTCCCATTCTGACTTTTGATGTCAGAATTCAGGGGAGTGCTTCAGCTTGCAAAGGCTGAGAGTTAGGCTGAGACTTCGGAGAATTGCTGGAGCACCAGCAGCTCAATGGGCCCAAGACCAAAAGCCAGATAAATACCCAGAAGAACTGAGATGTTGAGTCCAAAATTGCAGCAATCGGCCCCATGTCATTTCCAGCTCACAGTACTGCTGGATTCATTTATCCACATTTCACAGAATCCTGGAATGGTTGGGATTGGAAGGGATCCTAAAGATCATCAGTGCATGACAGGGACACCTTCCACTAGGCCGGGCTGCTCCAAGCACCATCCAGCGTGGCTGTGGACACTTCCAGGGATGAGGAGTGCCGTGGTGGGTTTGTCCCAGCTTCAGATATTCCAGGTGTGCCAGGAGGTTTCTGTGAGAATGATGTCTCAGCCGGTGGATTCAGTTCCAGCCCAGATTTCCTTGGTTTGCTGTGAGCCTCTCACTGCACTTCACCTGTTTCTAGCACTGTTGCCTCCAGACATTCAGATGCTGGTGTAAGTGGCTGCACTTTGGGTGGTTGCTTTGCCTCCTTTGTAGAGAGGAGTGAAATGGGTGCTCCCAGGATGCAAATCATCCTTCTCACTTGAGATGTGTCTCTTCACTTGGCTGTCAACCAAGGGAAACAGGGCAGGAAGATCTGAGCTGTGAGATTAGATGGGAGATCAGGACCTGACTGGTTTTTGTCTGAGCCCAGGGGACATTGAGAAGCTCGACACTGCGATGTCTGAATGTCCCTGGGGTCTGATCCTTTAGTATTTTCAAAGTGTGCCCGGTACATAAGGACAAGGTATCCATTGCAAAATGCAGGGAGGCTCCCTTGGTTACAGTAAGAGAAAGAGGTGGTTGATGAAGGCCCATCTGCCCTACTTTCCTGGTTTCTGGGACTCCATTCCTCCATTTCCCAGAGGTTTTCTTGAACTGATGGGAATACAGATGAAGACTATTTAATTGTAACTAGGTGACCTAATCAGGAGCTGCTTGTACTCTCTGCATATATTATTCTTCATTAATTCCCCTTTTCTTCATACCCCTTACACCCCAGGAAGTGCTGGAGTAGTGTCATCATCTCCAGCTCAACCCAACATGCCAGGTGGTTTGTAGGACATTCCTCTGGCAGATAAGAGTGGGAAATGACCTTGTTGTACAGCTTGGGTTCTTCTTGCTGCTCTGAAACTCGTTACTGTCAATACCCTTGTGGTCCTTTCCTGAGCTGCAGCATTGGGAGCACCGTGTGTCCCCTGGGAGCTGGGGGCAGGGAGGGGTTTGCTCCAGGGCTGGCCAGCATTCCCAGTTGCAAATTGCCTGCTAAAATATTCGTATGCCAACAGCACAGAACACATCGGAGGGTCAAAGAGTTTGGAGTGATCAGACTCCTCTTGGTGTATAAGTACTCTGAGACACCTCCCCTTGATTTCATTGTGTTTGGTTTGTTCCCAGATGGAGCAATCTGGGACCAGAGCGCCGGAGCTGGAAGGGCAGTCCCACAGTGGGGCAAAGCTCCAAACAGACCCCTGCCACGTGTGCTCCGTGGAGGAGGCACCCAAGGCTCCCAGTGCTGACACTGAGGCAGAGAAGCACCTGAGCCCAGAGCCTCCTTCCTTGCCCAGCCAGGCTGAAGGGACACAGGACACCCTCCAAGATGGAAACATGTCTGGGAGCAGCTGCCAGGAGTTCCTGAGGTTGTCTCCTGGCAAGGAGGTGATGAAAGAAATGTCCAGAGTGAAAAGAGAGGTTTGTTTAACCTTGGTTGAATGTGTGTGCCCATGGAGGGATGTGGACTGTGCTTGACATCCTGAGTTTTCCAGCCTTAGGCAGTGCTGTAAAGCGAGGCTGACAGTTGTGTGTGTCCACACGTGCCAGTCACTCCATCACGTGCTGCCCACTTTCTTTCCTACCACACTTGAGCTGTGTGTGTGCTAGAGAAAGAAAAAATGCTCCTTTGTTGCTGAAATAGAGACTGGGAGGACTGAGGAAATCTGTTTTGCTTTTCAACAGCAAGAAGAAAAACTGTCGGAAATGGGCCGCCGCCAGCTGACCCTTTTCACTGAGCACAACCGGAGTTCTGACCTTTCAGATATTTTGGAAGAGGAGGAAGAAGATGAGCTCTCTTCAGAAGCTCTGGAAGAGAAGAAGTGGGACCAGGGAGAGATGTGTTCCCAGGAGAATGGGGAAAAGGTAACTTGTCCCAAGTGCTGCTTGCGGGGAGCGCCGGTGCAGCCATCCCATGCCATCAGCTCACAGGAGGAGGGGCTGGGCTGAGCCTTTCCCAAGGTCCTGCTGCTCTGCTTTTACTCCCAGTGTTGGCTCAAGGTAGTAAAAACACAAGTTCTTTGGGAGAGAGAAGGGTGTTTGTTTGTAATGAATGGAGCCAGGGTTTAATTAGCTGGAAAAACACACAGTGTGATGTGAAGTTTAGAATCCAGAGTTAAAATCAATGCTATCGATCGAGTTCTTAACACAGACGTAAACAGGGAACAGTCAATGCTCTCAGGCACAGAGTGGGATTGTTGGGGTGTCCTGTGCAGGGCCAGGAGTTGGACTCAATCCTTGTGGGTCCCTCCCAACTCAGGATATTCCATGATTCAGTGATTATTGGGCTTAGGCCTTGGTGCTCTCTGTAGCCTGGGATGGCTTATAGGAACAGAGCTTTGCAGTTCAAATCCTGCAAGGGAGGAAATCCTGACTGAGCTGAGCTGAGAGTGACCAGGTTAATTCATGCTCAGAGAGTTAAATCTGGTCCTAATGCACCTGTGGGAATGTGCTTCCGACTGCATGGCCTGGAAGTGATGTGTAACCATACAGATTACAGCAGTTGGGATGAACGTCCATGAGGGAAAGCACTGAGGGTGAGAGACTGGGAAATGAGAAAGATTTTCAGGAAATTGTGATACACCTGGTTGGCAAGAAAGCACCCTTTCTTTATTTTTCACTTGACCAAAGAACATCTGTAGTTGATGGCCCCCTGTGTGGGGCAGGGGGCTGGTGAGCACTGAATGGTAACAGACAGTATAATGATTCTGGAGTAAATTTCCTGCTGCTCCTTTTCTCCTTCTAAAAGGGCTGCTGCTTCTCAGGTGAGGGATTGGACCTGCACTGCAGCACATCAGGAGCCCCAGGAGAGCCTGGTGGCTGGAGGGGCTTGGGCTGCCTCTCAAGCTTTTGGAAGGGCTTCCATTTGTTGGGATTGGACTGGGAAAGAACGGAAGAAAAACAAGTTTCCTGGTAGGAGAAAAAATGGAAACAAGAACAATCAAGAACACCATTCTTTGTCTTTTTCTTCCTGGGTGTTTTATTTGCCTTAATGTTTTTGTTTGTTGGGTTTTTTTCTGAAAAGAAACACCAAAACCCTGCTCATATCCTGTTGAGCTGAACAAACTGGTGCTTCTTGACTGGATAAAGTGATTGTTTTCCGCTCTGGCAGAGTGAGGGTGACAAGATGCTGAGTGGGGAGAGGACATGAGGGGCAGGAAGCTTTAGGGCACAGAGTTCCCATTACTGCCTTATGGAGTGAAGTGGATGTGACTGGAGCAGGGCTGTTTTCTAGGATTCTGCATATTTAAATAAATTTTCTGTTACCCCAAGACTCCTCAGCCAACTCTTTCAAGATCCAGAGGATGAAAATACAGAGGGGTGCTGCTTTTAAAGTATTTATCCTCAAATCAGTTGTTTAATTTCTGAAAGCATTTATTATATTAAAACTCAGAAGCAAAAGCCACAACTTTGAAACAGCTAAAAGAAGTCTTACTAGACTTATTTTATGGTTGTATTTATGAATTCTGCATATTCCTAATTGGTGCTAACAAGACCAGAGCCTTGAATACATGTCCTGTGAGGAGAATTTGAGAAAATTGAGGGGTTTTCGGTCTAGAGGAGTCGAGTGGGAGATTTTGTAACTGCCTACAGCTATTTGAATGATGGTTAAAAAGATGAGAGCCGAAGTCTTCTTGTTCCTGGTAGATGATACATAAAAAGAGGCAGAAACCAGAAGCTGCTCTTTGGGAGGTTCATGTTGGAGATGAGTTCAAAACCTCTTTCCTAGGAGGGTGGTGCAGCCTTGGGACAGGTCCCCAGAGGGTTTAGGATCTCTATTCTTTGGTGTTTTCAAGCCTCATGTAAGTAAAGACACTGATTTATTGTTGGCAACAGTCCTGCTGCAATTAGGAGACTGAACTGGAGACCTCTGGAGGCCCTTTTGACCAGTTCTGAATATAATTCAAGACCAACTTTTGCTTCGAAAAAACCATAGAGGTTGGAACTATGTAGACAGCTTGCAACTGCCTTTGTTTCTTCCCCACTGTGGCTCAGTGTTTAATTACCTCTGAACAGAGCTGCTCATGACTGTAGCTTAAAACATCGGTGGCTACACATACTTTGTAAGCTATTTGTAAGTGTCTTTAGAACACATAAGGATGTAACTTGTCAGGGAAGTTGAACAAGAGACCTCCAGGGATATCTTCCAATCAAAATGACACCAATCACCTGGGATTCTACCTCTTATTTTAGTGTTAGTGTAATAAGAAACAAACCCAGAAATTCTGCAACTGGTCCACAGCAAATTTTAAAATTCAGCAGTGTTGTCCCCAAAATTTTCTGTAACCTGGTAGACTCTCACCCAGCTGCAAGTGAAACACAGGTCTGTGTGACCCTTTGAGGTAAAGGGTTTTCCTGTGTGTTTGTGGGAACTCTGCTCCTGGATTTGCAGACAGGAACCTGCTGTAGGGCTGCAGCTTGCCAGGAGATGGGAAGGGCCCAGGCAGCAACATCTCCAAGGGACGTCCTACAGCACAGGGCCATTCCCGGCTCTCCAGGGTGGGGACAGAGGTAAGGGGGGGCCCGTGGCTCCGTGGGTGAGCCCAGGCTGAGGCTCAGCCCTGTGGACAGAGGAGCCCACTGAGCTCTGCCGTGGAGGGACTGCGCCTCTCCTGCCCCCCATCCCACCATGGGGGTGCCAAGCCGTGGAGAATCATTCCCGAGGCAGGATGAGAGGTGCTGCAGGTAGCTGTGTGTGTACAGGGCAGGCTGGGAGGGAGCTGTTCCATGCATTTGCCTTCCTCGCTTCCCGCTGCATTGCTGGTTCATCCGATTGCTTTTGCCAGAAGATCCATCGCTGTCTCTGCCCCCTCCCCTTGCTTCGCTGCAGCCACAGCTCCATCCTGCTCTGCTGGGAGGGAATCAGGGTCACTTTGCCTCTCGTTTTAATGTTTATTTCCTCTCTTTTTTCCTTTGCTTGTCCTGGCTGTGGCTTTTCTCGGGGTCTGGGTACAGATGGATCTTTGTGATACTGACAGCGATGAGGAGATTCTGGAGAGGATCCTGGAGCTCCCTCTTCAGAAGAACCACAGCAAGAAGTTGTTCAGCATCCCTGAAGTGACTGAGGATGAGGATGAAGATGAGGATGAGAAGGGTGTTACAGAAGAAAAGACAGACCCTCAAGACTCCTTGGAAACACAAACCTACCATTCAGGAAGAACAGAGAAGCCACCCAACAACAGGGAGCCATTTCTAAAGGAAGATGGGAATAACACCTCCATGGATGTGTCCGCTCAGACTCCGCAGGAGGAAAAAAGTGCTAAGGAGAGCAGACCGGAGGCTGACCATGCAAATCCTGCCTTTGGCCAGCTGGCCTGGAGTCAGAAGAAGGCAAACTGGAACTGGGGCTATCAGGAGAATGAGCCAAAGTCTGGGAGTGGGACAAATCCCTCTTGGAGCAAGAAGAAGGGAAATAATTATCGAGAGAAGGTCCGGAGTCGGCCTGAGATGGGTAGGAAGAGACAGAGTGATTTAACAGAGCATTGCAGTCGTCTGCTGGGCAACTGCAGCCAGATGGGGAGCGGGTTGTACAGAGCTCCCAGCCTCAGGGAGGAGCTGAATGTTGTCAGCAGTGCTGGTGGGAAGGAGGGGTTGGATTTGTACAGCCGGGCCAGACAAGGCACCTTACGGAAAAAGGCCCTGCGAGCGGTGGGATCTGGGGGGGCAGAACCTGCTGTGACGGCACCGCGCTGCCCCAGCCCCAGGAGCCTGGAAATAGACATCGAGTACGACTCCGAAGATGACCAGGATTCGACCTGTGCATCCTCCCCGGAGAGCAGGCAGTGGCCAGAGAGGTCCCAGAGCTGCCAGGGGGACTGGAGTGACTGCTCCAGTCAGTCTGAGGTTGCCCACACAGATGGCAGAAGGGACCTGACCAGGCTGGAGATGATGGAAGAGCAGGGTATGGAGTGGGCCAGGTCTCCAAGCCGGCGCCTGCGATTCTTCTGCCGGGAGAAGGAAGCCCTGAGGTGTGAGAGCAGTTCTGAGGAGCAGGGCTGGGAGCTGGACTGTAAGTCACCTGGCTGGAGAAGGAGGCTCGAACATCCTTCGAAGGGGATACGTAGCACCTCCTTGCACAAAAGGGTTGGGTGACTTTTCCTATTCTGGCTTTGAAGCAGCTTGCAGTGGCGCTGGCTTCCCTCTGCTTCCCTGGCCTGCCTGTATCTTGCTTTGTTCAGTGTTGTCCAGAGAAGGACCCTCCTCTAGGATTGTCTGGAAGAATATCTGAGAGATTCTGTAGTTCTGTGCTGCTCCGTGGCTTTTCTTGTAGTAGCTGCTTCTGCTTTTCCTGCTCCCTGACCGAGTGTCACCGATGCAGTATTCCTTTTCACACTGGGTCTTCCTCCCCTCGGCAGGAGGCTGTGGGACCCAAACGAAACCCCCTGGTGCAATAAGCTGATTGGTGAAAGCTTTGTGTAGATGCTGACTGTAATGTCATTGCCTCCCTTCGAAATGCCCTTTCCTGCATCCTCACCCTCGCCGAGGGGATCATCGCTGGTGCCTGGCAGGGTGCCTACCTGTCCTCAGTTCTGTTTTCCAACTCCCTTGGTCTTTCAGCTCTAGAGTGTCCCTGAAGAGGAATGTTGCATTTGGATGCACTGCTCTTTGTGGAGTGCGTTTGGGCTGAGCGCTGTTCAGGGAGTCGGAAGGCAGAGGCTGCTACTAACTCTCTGGTGGTTCCAATTGCAGGCATCCAGCCATAAAGATTCCAGGGGCCCGGAGCCGCCCGGCACAGCCGCCTGGCAGGCTCCCAGCAGGAGACACAGCAAGAGTGTAAGAAGAAGCCAAATGCAGAAACCTTTGCTCTCTAGTCCAGGTGAGCGAGAACGGGGAGAGAGGTGGGCAGCAGGAGAGAGGGAAGCTCCAGGGAATGGCCGGGGAGAGGCTGGCAGGCAGTGTCTGGGCCGTGCAGGGCTGGGGCAGGAGCAGGGGGCTGATGTTCTCCCTGCTGTCCCCTCTGTGCACAGGCCCTCCCAGGAGCGCCGCTCCCGAGAGCTCTGCCAAAGATGACGGCATTCGGATCTTTGTGGCTCTCTTTGACTACGATCCTGTCTCCATGTCTCCTAATCCTGATGCAGCAGAGGAGGAGCTCCCATTTAAGGAGGGGCAGATCCTGAAAGTAAGAGCTTAGTGAACATCTACTCTGTGGATCCGTCTGGCGTTCAGGGACAGCATGACCCTCGGGAGGTCTGCAGCTTCCTCAGGAGGGAAACAGAGGGGCAGATGCTGATCTCTTCTCTCTGGTGACCTGAGGGAATGGCTGGAGCTGTGTCACTGTCCGGGGAGTTTGGAGATCAGGAAAAGGTTCTTCCCCCAGAGGGTGGTGGGCACTGAACAGGCTCCCCAGGGAATGGGCGTGGCCCCCAGGCTGCCAGAGCTCCAGGAGCATTTGGACAACGCTCTCAGGGATGCACAGGGTGGGATTGTTGGGGTGTCTGTGCAGGGCCAGGAGTTGGGCTGGATGATCCCTGTGGGTCCCTTCCAACTCAGGATATTCCATGATTCTTTCTCTGTGCAGCTCAGTCTCTGCAGCGTAAACAGTCTGGTATCCGTTGCAGGTTTGTGGAGACAAGGACGCTGATGGCTTTTACCGAGGGGAATGTGCAGGAAGGGAGGGATACATCCCGTGCAACATGGTGTCAGAAGTCCCTGTGGAGAGCAGTGAGCTCAAGCAGCAGCTCCTGAAGCAGGGGTTCCTGCCTGCGGACACGGAGAGCCCAGGTACTGTGTGTGTGTGGCCTGTTCCTGTGGCTCTCTGTTGGAGTGTGGGAAGCTCAGTCGTGCTGTTATCCGTGAGGCCAGTGCAGCCACCAAACCCATCTGGAGGGGTGTCCCTGGATCTGCAGCCTGGTTCAGTGGCTGCTGCACCACAGGGGGTTCTGGCTGGCTGAGGGTGTTCCGAGCTCTCCGTTCATCCCTGACTCCACTGCAGCATTTGCAGCTGCTGGAGCTGCTCCCGTGCTGGCAGGGTGTGAATTCAGCACAGAGTGAGGCTGATCCTTGCTAGGGAAGGGGAAGCAGAAGCGTTTGAAGAGCAGCTGAAGGACGTGAACAAGAATTTTCGCTCTGTTCTGTCCTTTGTTTTGAAAGCCTGTAACTGAACCCCTGGGCTGACCCTGCTCTTGGGTGGGAGAATCTGTGACTTGGGAACTGGGGGAGATGGGAAGGGGAAGGAAAGGTGCGAGACAGCAAGGTAGTCAGACCTGGTCTGTGGGTTCCTCCTTCCTTACTCTCCGAAGTAAGGAAGGTCAGTGCTTTGTGCACTGCAGAGACTTTCCTGTTCCTTCCCACTCAAGTACTCTGAGAGGAGAGGGAGCATCCCTGGGATGTGCAGCCTGCACAGCTCAGGCTGTCAGGCTCAGTGGCTGTGAGCTGCCCCTGCTGCCAACACTGGTGTCCCAGTGCGTGTCCCTCATCCCTCTCACCTCATCCTGCACTCCTCTGTGCACCCTCTGCTGCCAGTGCCAATTGCTGGATCTGCTCCACTTGTTAAAACACTAGGATATTCCTGGTCCCTGTTTCCCTGCCAGTTCAGCAGTGAAGAACAGCACAAGTGTTTTTAGTGCCAAAGGTGAGCCCTGACATTGCCTGAGCTGGGAAATAACCCCAGACCAACCTAAAATAAGAAAAGCCAATAAGAAAAGAAGCAATCCAACTTGTTCCTATTTCCATGGAGGGAGACCCAGTATCCAGCCCTAACAGATCTTTAAGGTCTCTACCCAAACTATTCTATGATTCTGAGGGGCTGACAGTGCCCAGCTCCTAAATGTGGGTCCCTGGAAAGTTGATCCTGAGGAGCATAGGGATTGAAGGAGCCTGATGCTTTCGCTGTGTGATTTTTTTGATATGTTTGTCCTTTGGCCTCTCTCATGTCTAGGGAGAGGAGATTTGAGTAAGGTGTTTTTCACATCCATACTCTTTCTCCTGTATTATCTGGTGCCAGAGATGGCTGGATGCCTGTGGTGGCCTTTGTCCCCCTGTGGATACACAAGGCTCTCTCTGCCCTGCCCCGCTGCATACTCTTGGAAGAGTAAAGGAGCTTAATAGCTCGGGGACTTCATTAAACATGAAAGGCTTGAAAGTTTTCAGGAGGGTGATGGTGGTAGTCAAAAAGATGTACCTTGTGTGTGTGTGCAGGGAGTGACTGTAGTTTTGGCACTGGTGGGGCCACACCTCAAATCCTGGGGGCAGTTCTGGGCCCCTCATGACAAGAAGGACACTGAGGGGCTGGAGCGTGTCCAGGGAAGGGAACGGAGCTGGGGAAGGGGCTGGAGCACCAGGGACAGCTGAGGGAGCTGGGGGAGCTCAGCCTGGAGAAAAGGAGGCTCGGGGGGGACCTTCTGGCTCTCCACAATTCCCTGACAGGAGGGGGCAGCCAGGTGAGGGTTGAACCTGATGATCTTAAAGGTCTTTTTCCCACCTTAGTGATTCTCTGATTCCTTGGGGCTGTACCTCTGCTGTTTTCCTGCTGCCATAACCCCCTATCACAGCCTTATAACTAAGGAAATGCCTCAGAGGGGTTGGTCTGGGCACTCCTGCAGGTTTGTTTGGGATTTCATCCAGTGCTGACCCTGCTCATTGCAAAAGCTTTAGCTAGAGACCTGGCATTTTTCAGGTGTTAGTGGTACAAGATTTTATTTTGTCCTTATGGTGCAGCACAGTCCATCTGCTGTGAGCTGTGGAATGGCTAAAAGGCATGAGTACAGTGTGGATTTCTCTGTGTATTTGGGATGTGGATCACGCCTCATCTGAGTCCACATACGAGGCCTGGAGATTTGGGCTTTGCCCCCAGAAATCCCGGTGTCAGCCTCCCGGGGGAGGCACGTCATCTCCTCTGTTCCCTGTTCACTCTTCAAGATGCTTTTCACTTTCCATTCACTGTCTGTTTCTCTTGTCTATTTATTTGCTTTTCTGGTGTTTTTATTAAGGAAATGGCACATTTTCTCCACCTCCACGCCGCCAAACCGTCCCTCCTCCAAAACCCAGACGCTCCAGGAAAGGTCTGTGTCACCCACTGCTTCCTCTTTGCTTTTTGCTGTAGGATTACAGACTGCATTGAATTTTTACTACTTGCTTTCAGGACCCTCAGATGTTTGTCTCTGTACGACTGCTAGGAAGTGGAAAGAGAGCCCATCCCTGTGCTGGTGTTAAGTTTTTAACAACAGTGATGTCTTTTATAGTTTTGGAGCTTTTGCTTCTTGTTACGTCCCTGAGTCCTGGTTACTGGCGTAGACTTTGAGTTGCATGAACAGTTTGCTTCTGTTGTTTGCTGCCTTGGTCTTTGTTCTTTTTATTGTTTGTTGGTTGTGTCGTGTGGTCACTGTTGGGAGATGAACTCTCACTGATGAGGCATTTTCTTCCCCCAGCAGGGCTGGACAAACAGGATTACAAGTCTCAGCCAGGTGAGAATTGCTCTTACTGCGAGCAAGTAATGCAGGATTGAAATACAGACGTGTTCTGTGGTCAAGGGTGACACCCTGTGGTGCTGCTTCAGAGCGCTGTAACAAAAAGTTTGAGTTCTTTTAATTTAGCAGTGGGTGCAGTGTCCTTTTGCTGAGAAGGGGGTGCTTGCAGGGAGAGGGCACGTGTGGTTGTGCTGTGGAGGAGCAGGGAAATCTCTTGCTCATCCCATGCTGTGGTCCTTAAGATCCAGGGTAGACCGAGGGGGTGCTCCCTCTGCTGAGGTGTATCATCTGTTGGTGTCCAGAGAGGCCAAGCCTGCAAACCCTTTGCCAGCCCATCCAATGCTGACCTGAAGCAGGGTTTAAATCCATGAATGTTTGTTTTCTGCAACACCGGACTTGGCTCTTGTAGGCTCAGGGCAGGTCTGTAAGTAATGGGGCTGGGCAGGTTGTGGGAGTGCAGCATGTTCCGTGGATGGCAAGGGCTGCTCTTCCCTTTGTACTGCTCCCTGGCACTTGGAGGATAAATTTTGTAGCTCAGATCATTGTGTGGTGGGAGGAGAAATGTCCTTTCAAGACAGTGCAAAGGGACAGCTGTGTATATATATGTGTGTGTGTGTGTGTCTAAATAGAAAACATAAAATAAAACATTCCTGTACACATAGGCAGAACACCAGGATGCTGGGGTGGGGGGATGTTCCCATTTTGTGCTCATGGGGTGATAGAGGAGATGGGAAAACTGCTTCACCAAACATCTGTAAAGTCTCTCTCTGCTCAGTTTCCCCCAGTATTATTTTTGCTCAGAGCACTACAAGGAGGAGTGAATGAATTGCTGTGATTTGGGATTTTGTCCTAGTATTTCTAGCTCAGAATATTTTCTTTTTGTTCTGCAGGGCAGAAACCTAAAGACATTGAAGCAGAGCTGCTGACGCCTCGCAGGATGGTGGCTGCCTTTGACTACAACCCTAAGGAGAGCTCTCCAAACGCAGATGTGGAGGTAACCACCAGCCGCTCCCCCCTTTTAGCGGGTTCTTTTTCCTCTCTCTTATTTCCTTCTCTCCCAAGACACTCAGAACTTTGGTACAACCAGAGTCTCAGTGAAACTGTGTGAGTTCATGGCATCCTTTAGTGATTAGACAGGACTGAGCAGATCTGGGACAGGAGGAAGCAGCTCCTGCTGGTAGCAACTGATCCAGGAAACACTCTGGGAAAATGAAAAACTTATGAAAAGTTTTGAAAAATGAAAAAATGCTTAAGAGTTTGGAAGCACTTCTGACACCTAGTTATTAGCATGACTTTCATGTTAAATACCTGTGGAGGTCTTCATTCAAGCAAGTAATTCAGCTCCAATTGAATGGACCAGTCTTCAAACATCTTGTTGTCAAGCAATGCCTACATATCTAATCACAGAATCATGGAATGGTTTGGGTTGGAAGGGACCTTAAAGGGCATCTCATTCCAACCCCCTGCCATGACCGGGGACACCTTCCACTAGCCCAGGTTGCTCCAAGCCCCATCCAACCTGGCCTTGGACACTTCCAGGGATGGGAAGGGATATAATCTAAACAGAGAAGGATATAATCCCAACAGAGTTTTCGTGGATGAGTCTGTCCCAGGTGGAAAGGTGGCAATGCAGAATCCTTTCTGCAAAAAGAGATGAGCACATGCTCTGCTCTCTGTTCCTCCGTAGCTGTGTGAGCCCTCTCTGAGCAAACGTAACCATGGGGGTTGGATTCAGATCCTTTCCCTGCATCCCCAAAGGAGAGTCTGGCCAGCAGACGGCACAGTTCAGGGAATGCTTCCCTCCCAAGCTGAGTGTCTCCTGAGCAGGACAGGCTGTGGCTGAGGACAGAGTGATTTAGGGATGGGGGAATGTCTTGGGAGAGACATAATGTGAGCACAGATCCAGCCACAGAACACTTTTGAACTCTTGTCACCAAGGGTGACAGATGACTGTACTTTTTGCAGTGATTTGCTCTTCCTAGAACCTTCCTTATGGACAAAAGCTCAAATTACTGAAAGAAGCTGGTGCAGTTTTGTGGGAGGTGCTCCACAGGAGGGACCTGCCTCCAGTGATAAATTGAGGACTAGGGATATAATATGGTAAATATATTGGAAGTAGATCCCTTCCAGCTGACACTTGTAAAGTGCCAGAGTGTCCTGAGTGGGACTCAGCCTGTTTGGGGCCTCCACTGGGCGGCCTTTTCCATTAGAAGAGGCTGCTGACACCTTTGTCTTTGGCCTTGTGCCCCATGGAGCATGTGCTGGGGTGTCTGACAGGACAGGGGGTGTGACAGCAAAGGGTCACGTGTGTGCTGTGGTCCTGTTCTGTGTCCAGGTCATATCTCCCTGTTTGTATGCATTCCTGCTGGTGACTAATCCCTGAGTGCTGCAAACAGAACAGGCTCATCCAAGGGAGCAGGATTTGTAATTATATTTAAAGAAATGGAAGGTATTTCTGGTGGTTGCTCAGCTTGTCCTCAGTGCAGCTCTCCAGAGCAGGTGGTGGGTACAATTTTGAAGCCTTATTAAAATCGGTTTAAAAATAGGCTTTGCCCGTCTTAGTTTATGAAATGCTTCCATAGCCATGAATTCCACGTGAATTCCAGAGTTATCCACGTCAGTTGCTCTCCTGCATCCTGGTCCTGCAAGACTAAACACAGTGGGCTCCCTCTGTTGGAGTGAGATTGGGCAAGAAGCTCAGGGGAAACCTGTGTTCCTGGTGGGAAATTTCAGGCAGTGCTTCTCCTGGTGAGAAATTCCAGGCAGTGCTTCTCCTGTGACCTCTGTTCTCTCTCTCTTTGCAGGCCGAACTGACCTTCACTGCCGGGGACATTATCACTGTGTTTGGGTCCATGGATGATGATGGATTCTATTATGTAAGTGTAGGACTTGGGAAGGTCCTATGGCTGCACTGGAAATTGTTGGAGTCCATGGAGTGGCAGGGAAGCAGAAAAGCAGGGAGCAACGAATTCTGCTTTTAGGAAAAAATAAACCCATCTCTACTTAGTGCAGGGCAGCCTGTTTCTGGCACTCATTGCTCCTGCTCTAAGTCCAGTATTACAGAATCTTGGAATGGGTTGGGTTGGAAGGGACCTTAAAGCCCATCTCGTCCCACCCCCTGCCATGGGTGGGGACACCTTCCACTATCCCAGGTTGCTCTGAGCCCTGTCCAACCTGGCCTTGGACACTTCCAGGGATGGGGCAGCCTCAGCTTCTCTGGGCAACTTCTGCCAGGGCCTCACCACCCTCACAGGGAACAATTCCTTCCCAATATCCCATCTATCCCTGCCCTCCGGCAGCTGGAAGCCATTCCCCCTTTGTCCTGTCCCTCCATCCCTTGTCCCAAGTCCCTCTCCAGCTCTCCTGGAGCCCCTTTAGGTGCTGGAAGAGGTTCTCAGGTCTCCCCAGAGCGTTCTCTTCTCCAGGTGAACACCCCCAGCTCTCCCAGCCTGGCTCCAGAGCAGAGGGGCTCCGGCCCTTCGAGCATCTCCATGGCCTTCAAATACCCCCATGATTCTGAGTTTATTTCTTGGCATCACTTGCCTGCAGGTTTCCCAAAGCCTCACCTGTATTTTTCCATGCACACAGCAGCTGAACCAGCCCTGCTTGGAGCTGACCTTTCACAGGCACTGGGACACTTGGGCCAGAGGCAGGAATGGTGACCCAAAGAAGCAAACCCATTCCTGGGGCTGTGCCTGCCCTCCAGCCGTGTGCTAAACACGAGCCTTGGCCCTTGGATCATCCACCTTTTCCTGCATGGAAAGCAGTGTGCCTTCACACATCATCTTGAGGTTGAGCTCCAGGTTAAGTCCGAGGGCATCACTGGGAATGTTTTGTTCAATCTTTTTATAGTGTTGGACAAACAGCATTGCTGGGGTGGGTTTTGTCTCACCCAACCACCTCCTGTTGAACTGGAGACATTTGTAGGAATACAGTAATGCAGCTCTGGGCCTCTGTGATCATGGATGCAATGCCTACAGGACATTGTACCAGTAGTGCCTCATTCTTTAGAGACATCAGTAAATACCAGGGCAGATCAAAGGCCTCTAGGGAGCCTGTGGCACAGTCACATTCCAGTATGGTAGTGGAGATTTTGAGTTTGTAAAAATCACCGTATTGCTGGAATACCTTTGTCACAGCTTGCTGCCATCTCTTCTTCCTTCACTCTCGTGTGTTTCTGTGCTCTGAATTGTTCCACAACTAAGCAAGGAGGTGAGTTGTGGAATTTGCTGAGGATCCTCCCAACATGGGTGTGTGTGTCCTGGACTTGTCTCAGCTCACAGCCCAACCTTCTGTGCAGAGCACTGCACCTCGACTTGTTATTTATTTCTCCAGGAAAGCTGATGTAAGAACTGAATGTTGATCTTGCAGGGAGAGCTGAACCAACAGAGAGGGCTTGTCCCATCCAACTTCTTGGAAGTTGTCCCTTTGGATGGAGACACGGCCGAGGAACTGCACTCAAAAGAGAAAGAAGCTTCTCCAGTGAGTGCTGAGAGCCAGGTGAGATGTGTGACTGCATGGCTCTGCCATCCAGGCTGGGATGTGGCTGGAGCCTGGGCATTGCATGGCATGCAGCACCCATGGGGTCACTGAACTTCCTGCATGAGCCCTGTCAGCCCACAGAAGATGCCCAAGGGAGTGCTGGGAGCTGTGCCCAAAGACTGACTGGTAGTGCAGAAAGAGGCACAAAGCAGTAACACCTGCTGGGGCCTCAGTCTCTGTGTGCTCAGGTGAGCAAAGAGCATCCCAAATCCCACCAGCAAATGGTTTGGATCCACTGAATGGTCAGTGGGGAAATCCTGCTGGAAGCAAAGCAGTTCAGCCAGCTCCCCAGGCACATGAAATCCCTTAAATATGCACATATCCATACCAGAGAGTTCTGGAATTAGCAACACCCAAACACCAATGCTCTTCCATCCACCCTGAGTTAGATGTATCTTAATCCAGGCTGAGGTGCTTCTGCATAAATTCAACACACTGAGGAGTTTCCCAAACACATCTGTGGGATGCATCCTGCGGCTTCAAAAGCATCCCCCAGATGCAGGGAATTCAAAGGTTAAATTAACCCCTTGCATTATGTTGCTGAGACTCTTGGAACAAATGCTTAAGTGGGACATTTGGGTCATCCCAGGGGCTGAGGCCAAAAGTGGAGCAGCTCCTTCGTCATTCCTGGACTTCCTGTGCTGTGTCACTCTGAAGTGGGAGGCAGGAGGGTCCCAGCATGGTTCCAGCTCACATGGGCTCAACCCTCAGTCCTTGGGAGGTTGTTGGCACTGTCACGTGGTGCCAGACCCACATGAGTTGGAGCAGGTCTGGCTTTGAGCCATCCTTAGGGAAGTAGGTGGCCCTGAATCCCTGAATCCTACTCTGGTGAACTCCCTGCTGGGTGCCACCCCAGCTTTCCTGCTCTCTGCATTCATGCTCAGCTCTTCCTTTTCTCTGCATCACCTCTCCTTTCTATCTTCAGATGCTGCCTGGCCTCCCTTCACCTCAGCCCCATCCCTTGCTTCCAGGCATTCCAGGCTTTGTGGGTACAGGATTTGCACCCCAGCCTCGATGCCTTCTTGGCAGAGCAGCCTGGCTCAGATATGAGGTTTGTGGGCAGTTTGTTGGATCATCTTCTGACCTCAGCAGCTCTCGGGGGTCCTTGTGCTTCCCTGTTGAGGATACTGGTCCATGCTGGGGAATCCCAGGTTAATGAGCTGTTACTGGCAGGGTTTAAGAGCCCTGAGGTTACCCAAGTCTAAATTCCCTGGGTCTTAACAAGGATTCAGAGTGGGGCTCCTTTTTCAGTTTCTCTCTCAAAATTATTTACTCCTACCAAATTACTCATCTGTTGAAATAGAGGGTGCCAAAGGAGACCTGAACCAGTAAAATGAAACAAGGTGGAATTCTAAGTGTAACTTATTGCAGATGTTCCCCTTCCCTCTGGCATCAACCAGCAGCCAGATTACAGGCCCTGTTTCAGATTCCAGCCACAGCCTGGGTCCTCCCAGGAACCAGGGGAGAGTTCAGGTAACTTGGTCTGCCACTTACAGGTGTGAAGGGTTTCCAAAGCCAAACCCACTTTCCTCTCTGCTCTCCACTGCTGCTGAGTTCAGCAGTGGGTCACTGATTCCCTGGATGGCACTTTGGCCCACATATCCCTGCATGCTGAAGGTTGGAACCTCCTTTCTTGTGTTCCATGACACTTTTTTTAAACAGAAATGCCTTTCAAGTGTGTTAAAAACAACCCATGTAAAATAGACATGTTTTGGGCTTGCCTGCCCTTCAAGCTTTTCCTTTTGTCTCCAGTCCTCTGTGCCAGAGATCCAAGGGAGCTTCCCCTTGTACTGGCTCTGGCTTTGGGTGTGCAGAGCAGGAACCTCTTGGGTTTGGTACTTCTGGTACTCTCCTGATCCATGAACTGGTGCTCTCTGTAGTCTGGGGACTTGGAAAATTCAGCTGATGATGATTAAACCAATTTTACTTCAGTGGGAATCAGCGTGAACTCTCTAGGCATGACTGTGCTTTGACTGCTCCTGCATTGTGCCAGGCTGGCTCCTGTCCTGCTGCCTCTCTGCTTCCCCTGGATACCTGTCCCAGGGGATTCTGGCTCATCACTCCTGGCACTCTTCCCACTTGTGCTTTGCAATCCAGATCTGTCTAAACAGCTTCCAAACAGGAAGGGCATGTTTGCCCCCTGTTAAAAGTGGTACATTTTCCCTGCTCAGAGCCAAACTGGTGTTAATTAACTGCATTTAAGTGTGTTTAGTGATCCCTGAGGAGACAGACCCTGACCCCACGGAGGTTTTGGCTGTCACAGCAATCACAGCGTCCTAGCCTGTGCCTACCTCATGGGGTAGGCAGACGGAAGAAATACCTCCTGTAAAACAGATGTATTCCATATCCCTCCCTGAGCTGGAATGAACTCTTCCGGTGATACAGCCATGCCCGGGGCTTTCCAAACTCCAGTGGCACTTTCACCCCACAGAGTTAAGGAAAACTTGCTTGTTCAATTTGCTGTTGGCAGAGCAGGCTCCCAGCAAATTCCCAGTCCCAGCTTGAGCCCTGGTACCTCAGGGGGGATGTGTGTGCACCATGGCAGAGCTTTGGACTTGGTTAAAGCTTGTTCCAGTTGCAACAGAAGCTTCTCCATGAGTGATTTTTAAATCACTTGTAACTTCTTGGATTTGATGTTTTCAACTTGTCTGTTCTTCACACTTCCCTTCTGCCTGCTGTTCTACTAAAGGCCTGAGAATAAGGACAATTTATTTCCAAATTGAACTGGGGAAGGTGGATAATTTGAATTATTTCTGAGTAAATCTCAACATGCTGGCAACTGAAAAGGTGAAGCAATTGAACTTACAAACTGACGACATTTGGGGATTAGAATAAACAAGCAAATAAAACCAGCACAAAGAGGAGGATCCAAGAAGTTCTGGTCACAACCAGGGCCCAAAACACCCGTGCTCACCAGCCCAGAGCAGCTGCTTTAATGCTGCTCCTGTTGAAGGAATATTTTTCCATCAATAACATGCAGTTTCTGTCAAAGACTGATTGTAAAGCACCTTCAGAAAGTGTTTGACTCTAATTGATTTCATGTATTTATTTCTGCCTGTGTTACGCACCCGGGACGGTTCTTTTCTTCAGAGAATGAGGAAGAGAAGAGTCCAGTGATAGATATGAATGATACATAGAGAGAGCAACCATGTAAGTGTGTGAGACCTTCAACCTCCCACCCAGCCCAGCACCTCACAGGCTCCTGTGCCTGGAGCTGCCTCCTTTTCTTGCTTGTAGATTGACAGGCTCGTTTGGGGCTGTGCTGGCAAATCCACCTTCAGACCTTCTGATGTCAGACCATTCTCTGCCAAGTGGGTTCTGTGTTAAAGACAAATCTGTTCAGCACTTGAAGTGCAGTTGGTTGGAACAATTATCTGGTGGTTTTGGGGACAGGATGGGACTGTGCAGGATATTCAGGTTTGGGAAGGGCCTGCTTTGTAATTCGGCTTGGCCCTTCTGTTCACATCAACAGCCAAAGCTTCGTTTGGCATTTGCAAGATCCTGCTCAGGCTGAGCACACTCCATGTTCAGCCTGGGGTTTTTTCCTCCTGGATTTTACTCCTTCCTGAGAACAGTCCTGAAAAAACCCTGCCTACCATCAATTTAAGAAAATAGTAACATTTAGTCCCTAAAACCAACCTTGTGTGGATATTTGTTCTGGGGCTGGGTGGGTGAGACCCCTGGTTTTGGGGGCCAGTGGGAGCAGATCTGTGTTTTCCTTAGTTTCAGATGTTGTTTTCCAGAAATGGTGTAAATCAGTAACACCTGAGAGAGCACTGAAACCACGCCCTGAAAACTGACATCACTCTTCTGTTATCCACTCTAATAACTTGCATGAGGATCTTGACAGAGCAGTTTTTCCTTTGTTGCTCTTAGAGAAGAACCCCGAATTTTAGTACGATTTTTCTCTTACCAGATGAATCTGTGAACTGGTTCTGTTGCTTTTCTGCCACATAGAGACCTCTGAGAATACCTGCACGTGCTTGTGTGTGTGAGGATGCTTCTGTGTGTGTAACTCTGCCTGGGCATCCTATTCCACAGCTGGGAATCCACAGCAGGACTTCCAGCTACAGACAGGAAACTGCCGCTTCCTTTGAGCTGTTTGATATTGGCAATGACATTGGTGCTGCAGTGTCCGTACTCCAGTAAACAATTGTGACTTTGTGAGTTGGTTTGAGTACCTGCCTCTGTTTGCACAAAGCTTTTCATGCACAACTCTGCAGGAGAAATTGTTTGTGGGGCCACTTCAGGTCTGTCCTGAAACTTCCACCTTTACCCCAAAAGTGGTTTCCAGTGGTGCATGGGCAGAGCCTCCACTGCTCTGACTGCACAGGGGCCTTTACATCCCTCCCACATCACTCCCTTAGTGTTGGTGAGCCCCTTCTGATGTTAGCCCAGTGCTTTTGGGCATTTTATCCAAGGATTCTTCGTTGCAAAAATCATAAATAGTTTCTGGAGACTCTTCCTTCTGCTCCCAGCTAAGCCAGTGGGCTCCAAGTTAGCCCTCACCTGGCTTTCTTTTTCTCTTTGCCTCCATAAATCTTGCATTTCTGGCTGCAAATGGTTCATCTAGATTCATTCAAGTTTATTCCCAGACTGCTCAGACCTGACTGACACTGAGACCACCAGCACCAAGGGCAGTTCCTTGCAGGCAGGAACTGCCAGGAGAGCCAGAGGCTGCAGTTGATGCTGCAGCGTTGGTTGGAGCGGAGCTTGCGTGCAGAGTGCAGCTTTCCCAAGGGCCAGGCTGGGCCATCCCTTGGCACGTGTGGCATCCTGCAGCGTGTCATGGGCAGCAGCTGGCCTTTGGGCACAGTGCTGCACACCTGGAGAGTCGCAGAAGTGCCTTGGAAAGCAACATTTCCAGGCGAACAGTGTGTGAGCTCAGGAAAAGTCAGCCATGGGATTGGTTACTGTCAGGGAGAGAGGTGGAGAGGAGTTCAGCTCTGCCCCATAGTTCAGGAAAGGGAGAGCCTGAGGGCGCTGGCACAGTTCAGTGATTGCCGTGAGGCAGAAGTTGACTCTCAGCTTTGTGGAGCTGGGAGTGGTCACAAATCCACTCCAAGACAGAGCTCCCTGTGCTCCTGCCTGCTCAGGACTGGCTCCGTGGGTGCTGTAGGTGCTGAGTCTGACCCAGAGCAGAGGTTTCTGCTCATCCTGGGCCAGAAGTGCTTGGCTCCTGCAGCAGCCTGGAACAGCACAGCTTCCACCGTGAGGGGAGGAGAGGTCACAGCCCCTCTGGGTGCTCCTGGTCCCGCAGGAGGTGGGTGCTGAGCCAGCAGTGGGGTGACAGAGCAGGGCTGCTTTGGCTTTCCACCCCAGGAGACTTGAAATGAAGGGCCCACAGCACATGAGCATGGCTGTGCCAGAGTGAGGCAGCAACGCTCTGGCTGTGCCTCTGCCTCACTCCACTACTTCCCCTGGATGCAAAGCAGGACCAGGACCAGGCACATCCAGTCCTGCCCAGCATGGTGGGAGCCCACCAGGCTCCATGGCTGAGGCATCCATGGCTTCATGAATACCTGTTTCCATCCATACTCTGAGGAGCTGCTTCACTTACTCGGCTGTGGAGCAGCATCTTTCACCAAGTCCTTAGTGGGTCTTTTGTGCTGTCCTGTTCTTAGCCCAAAGTTCAGGAATTTCAGGAAGTCTGAGCACAGGCAGGGTGTGGGTCATAGGTACAAAATTTTAATCCACTGGAACCTTCCTAAGTGAATCTGCACCTGTATAGAGGAGAGAAGGCCAGATTCTCTGGCTGAGGTGTATGTTGGTGTGACCTCCTTCAGCAGCTCTAACTTTTTTTGTCTTTTGTTTTCTCTCTTTCCCACCCAGCTAAATCCAGATGGATCTGTTGATCAGAGTGACTCCTCTCCATCTCCTCCTTCTCCAGCACCTTCCTGCCTTGTCCCGGGTGAGCAGTGTCCAGAGCAGGTCCTTCTCACCTGCAGTGATGCACCTGAGCAGACTAAAAAGAAGAGAGGCTTCTTCTTCAAAGGGAAAATCCTCTTCAAAAAACTTGGGTCCAATAAGAAAAACTAACAAGGGGTTTATTCCGTCCGGGCTGCCTGCGCAGCCCCAGAGACTGAGAGTTCAAGAGAAGCCCTCTGCAATAAGCTGATTATTTTCATAGGGAAGAAGTGTGTGTTGAATAGAGAAAACTCTGGAGGGTGTGGGAGCTGAGACCCCCTGTGGGCACAGTGGCTGTGGGGTGTGAGGGCTCAGCTCTGGGATCCAGTGTGTCCTGCTCCATGCAGCCCTCGCTGCACGGGTTCCCTGTAAATATTTTAATTTAAGGATTATATTCTGGCTGTAAGTTAGCTAACTGGCTTTTCCCAGCAAAGCCCCCACCCCTTAGGAGAGATCCCTTGTGCTCCACACCCTGGTATTTCTCTGCTCCAAAGGAGGTCGTGTCAACTCCTTCACTTCCTGCAAAGAAAATTTGCACTTTTCTGTTCCTGTGACTCCCCTTCGCTGTCTCTGGGCTGACGAGTGAGTTCTGATTTGTACTGTAACCTGTAAATACGCAGCTGTGCCTCGGAGCATCCCACACTGCCTCAGTCAGCTTCCAGCTCGAGGATTCCCGGGGAGGAAGGAGCGATGCCCCGCGGGGGGTCGGTTCTTCAGCCTGGAGAGGGGGGCTGCTGTCAGCTGCTCTCGCCTGGTTCACCTTGACCACGCACTGGCTGGGAACTCCGCCTTATTATTTATTCATCGATTTATTTATCGATTTATTTATTTCTCTACCTATTTATTTATTTATTTATTTGTCCGTCTGCCTCGTTCTGCGCTTGTGTCTGGCTGTTTCTGTGAGCTGCTCCCGAGCCGGAGCGTTGGGAGAGCAGGGCTGGGCTGGGCTGGGGAGTTTGTTGTCACAGGAGATGCTGTGTTCCTGGAGCTGAGACACGGCCCTGCCCAAGCCACAGCCATGGTGTCTGTCCCTCCCCGTGTTCCTTTCTCTGCATGTTCCAGTGGGTCCTTGTTCTCAGCAGGGCAGTTCCGTGTGTGGTGCCAGCACAGTGGCCACGAGTGGTGGTGGTATGGTATGTTTTTATTTAATATCAAATTTTATTATAATAAAGTCTATTTTCACAAAAATACATTTTCCTTAAAAAAGCCAGAGATTCAGTGATGCTTCTTCGGGAGTTGGGGAAATGATCCCAATCACCTGCACCTTGAGGATGTTGTGCAACCTCTGTGTCCCCTTCTCAGAGGCGGCTGTGGGTGCCCCTGGGTGTGAGGCAAGGGCAGGGGCTGATGTGGCTGCCTTTGGGGGTGCAGGACACAGGGAGGGCTGTGGGCACGAGGCTGCCCAGAGCACCTGGGCTGGACCCCTGCACTCCCAGCTCCACTGCAGTGCCAGAGCTGGGTCAGGGGCGTGGTCCTGCACCTGCAGCCTCTGGGAATCCAGCCAAGGTGGCAAAAGTCACTCTGGGATTTTGTGGGGATTCTGCAGGATTCCCCTGACAGGAAGGACTTGTGGGGAAGCTGCTGCTCCTTAGAAAATACTCCACGAGGATCTTGGTGCCACAGTGAAGCACCACGTCCTGTGGTGGATACGAGTCAGGGCAAGGACAGAGCAAAGGCTTTGAAATGATGAAGTGCTGGAGCTCTGATGGAGTTTCCATGGCTTCTGGAGCAGCCCCAGTGATTAAACTCATCAGGGACCCAGAACTTTATCTGCAGCCTGTCCTCCCAAGGAGGAAGTCGTTGCTGCTCTAACTGAATTTACCAACTGGAGTTTCCTAAGTGAGTTGTTGAAGGTCTTTTGAAAGAAACTGTCGTTGCCTTTATCAGTTCCTCAGGGGATGAATTGAAGAACAAAACCTTTAGGAAGAAAAACAGCTGCTGGAACATTCTGGGTTCTGCCCAGAGCCAGAGGCCCTGTTAAGCCAGTGCCTGCCTGGCTCCCTCGCTCCTGGTGCTTCTATCCTCCCTGGGACCGTGAGGTGTGATTGTGTCTCTGCCTCCTGTAATGTTGCTGTGAGAGACCCAGACCCATCCTTCAAAGTCTCCCTAATTCAGTTGGTTGCCCAACCCCAGGCAGGCTGTACAGCAAAGCTCAGAGAAGGCTCCATGAGAAAGACTTAAGACCTTCAGGCTGTTGTAGCTAAACACAGAAGGCTACAAGAAACAAAAAGGTAAAACACAGATGTAATCCAGATGTTCTGCTTTGCATCCTCTGCTTTTAATGACTGTGCTACAGCCCAGGTGTGGATGGCACCTCTCTGCTGTTGGTGGCATCAACATATTCCCGCTTCCATTGTCCAGAGGAGCAGCGTGTGGTCTCTGCTTTGAGCCCAAGGGTTTGGTGTTTGTGTTGGTGCTCACCAGAAGGCTCAGCCAGGCCCGTGGCCTTTCCCATGCACCATGATCTGGGGGCAGGGTCACGGTCTCCAGGGAAGGTGAACGTTCAAGAGACAAAGCATCTCACAAAGCCCCTTTCATGGTATCTGAAGCAGCTGGGGAGCAATTTGGTTTTTTGAGAGTGGTTTAGAGTGGTGTTTCTCAGGGCGTGGTGTTGGGGCTGGTGTGTTTAACATCTTTGTCAGTGACAAAGTGGCTCAAGGGCACCCTGACACCGAGCTGTGTGTTGGAGTCACACTGGAGGGCAGGGATGGGGCATCCAGAGGGACCTGAACAGGCTCAAGAGGTGGGTGGGGCTGTGCAAAACTCATGACAAGGCCAAGTGCAAGGTCCTGCATGGGAGTCAGGGCAATCCCAAGCACAAGTACAGGCTGCGACGAGGATGAATGGATGGATAGATGGATGCATGGATGGATGGAGGGACAGACGGAGAGCAGCCCTGATGGGAAGGACTTGGAGGTGCTGGTGGATGAGAAGGTCAACATAGAATCACCAAATGGCCTGGGTTGGAAGGGACCTTAAGGATCATATGGTTCCAAACCTCTGCCATGGACATGCCTCAGCCACGTGTGTCAGAAACCCCCCGTGCCCTGGGCTGGTCCCCCAGAGTGGGCAGAGGTGAGGGAGGGCTTCTGTCTTGCTCAGGTGACACCCCACCTGCAGAGCTGCCTCCAGGCCTGGGGGCACAGCACAGGAAGGACGTGGAGCTGCTGGAGAGAGTCCAAAGGAGGCCATGGAGATGCTCCCAGGGCTGGAGCCCCTCTGCTCTGGAGCCAGGCTGGGAGAGCTGGGGGTGCCCNCAGACGGAGAGCAGCCCTGATGGGAAGGACTTGGAGGTGCTGGTGGATGAGAAGGTCAACATAGAATCACCAAATGGCCTGGGTTGGAAGGGACCTTAAGGATCATATGGTTCCAAACCTCTGCCATGGACATGCCTCAGCCACGTGTGTCAGAAACCCCCCGTGCCCTGGGCTGGTCCCCCAGAGTGGGCAGAGGTGAGGGAGGGCTTCTGTCTTGCTCAGGTGACACCCCACCTGCAGAGCTGCCTCCAGGCCTGGGGGCACAGCACAGGAAGGACGTGGAGCTGCTGGAGAGAGTCCAAAGGAGGCCATGGAGATGCTCCAAGGGCTGGAGCCCCTCTGCTCTGGAGCCAGGCTGGGAGAGCTGGGGGTGCCCACCTGGAGAAGCAAAGGCACTGAGGAGACTTCTGAGCCCTTTCCAGAGGGCTGCTGGGCCTTTGGGCCTGGGCCTCTGCTGGGCCTCCAGAGGGCTCCAGGAGAGCTGGAGAGGGACTTGGGACAAGGGATGGAGGGCAGGACAAGGGGGAATGGCTTCCCAGTACCAGAGGGCAGGGTTAGATGGGATATTGGGAAGGAATTCATGGCTGTGAGAGTGGTGAAGCCCTGGCACAGGTTGCCCAGAGAAGCTGTGGCTGCCCCATCCCTGGAAGTGTCCAAGGCCAGGTTGGACGGGACTTAGGGCAACCTGGTCTAGTGGAAGGTGTCCCTGCCCATGGCAGGGGGTGGGATGAGGTAATCTTTGAGGTCCCTTCCAAACCAAACCATTCTATGATTCTCTGAATTAAGTTCCTAATTGTGAAACACAGTTACCACCAGTGACACTTGCTAACTGTCTGCAGCCTTTGAAAAATCCTTATCCTCCTCCTCTATCTGGTGCTGACACAGCAGGGGAAGGACTCAGAGAGTGGCTTTGCAAACCCTCAAGCTCTGCCCCTTTGCACAAGAGCTGTGCTGTGGTTACTGTTGTGCAAACTGCTGGAGCTGGTGCTGGTGCTGGTGCTGGAGCTGGAGCTGGAGCTGGAGCTGGTGCTGGTGCTGGTGGGGGGACCTCAGGCAGACACTCTGCTTCTGTCTCACACACAGAAAAGGGTGGGCTGCGGGCACCTCCTGAGTCTCTTGGGTCAGGGTCACCTTGAAAGCGGGGAGGTTGCTCAGGGTCTCATTCACGTGAGCATTATCCCCAAGGATGCAGATCCCACCCTGTTCCAGGCCCTGTCCCAGCGCTGCACCGCTCTCATGGGTGTTTTTCTTACATCTGTTGGGAATTTTCTTGGCAGCAGCACTGCCATTGCCTGGGCACTCTGAACAGCCCCTGGCTGTCTGCTCTGCAGCCCGTGCATGAGACAGTCAAAGCCAGCAGTCAGGCTTCCAGAGCCTTCTCCACTCCAGCCTGACCAAACCCAGCTTTCTCTTGGGCTCCAGCTGGATTTGCTCCGGATTGTCAAAACCAGCCTTAGATTTGGATCTGCAAACAGGACCAGCCCCACCTGGTCCTCACCTTACAGTAAGATTTGTAATTGGCTTTGCTGATTTTCTTTAAAACATTGAAGGACCAGGACCAGTGTCCGTGCATGGCTCCACCTGCAAGGAGCCAGCTTTGGGGACAAGGATGGTGGATCCCAGCTTTGGGGATGGATCCCAGCTTTGGGGACAGGGATGGTGGATCCCAGCTTTGGGAACAGACACACCTGCAGAGGCACTGCCAGAGGCACTGCCCCACCTGTACCACTGCACAGCCACTGTGGGTTCTGGGGTGTCCATGCAGGGCAGAGTCCAGGTAAAGCCCTTCATCCAGCCAGCCCTGGGGAGCCCTGGCAGGAACTCTGGTGCTCCCAGCCTGTGCTGCTGATCCAAGGAGGTCTTATTCCATGAGGACAAACACAATTGCAATGTGCAATGAGTCGGGAGGAGCTGAGGAGCAGCTCCTCTACCTCCCTGTCCACCACGGTGCTCAAACACATCCCTCACCAATCCAGCAGTGTCCCGCTGCCCCGGCAGCACGGCAAGGATTTGTCCATCAGGTGTGGATTTGCTCTGGGACAGGGAGAGGGGCTTTGGCTGGAGGGAGAGGAGATGCTTTGCCAGCTGAGCTCTCGGTGCAGCAGCACTTTGGGCAGGGGCCTGGGCAGGGGCCTGTGCTCCAGAGCAGCAGCTGCAGGTGATGCCCGTTCCAGCCATCATCCCGGTGCCTCCTCCTGCTCAGGGATGTGCACAGGGAAGTGCAGTAGGAGCAGCACCCGTGGACCCACAGGGCACACGGGGCAGAGCATGTCAGGAGGTGGGATGGGGAGTGCTGGGCACTGCAGGTGATTCCGGGGGTGCACGTGACAACGTTTTTCGACCTTTAAAAGCAGCAAAGGATGAACAGCACCACAGGGGAAGGAACGTTGTCCTTGGAAGACACCCCCGGAAGGGCTCAAGACTCTCAAACCACCAAAAAGTGGTCACACCTCTGTCAAAATTCCCGGGAAAGCTCCGCTGGAGCATCAGGCTGTGTATCCAGCCGGGTGCGAAGGAGCCTCCCCGGCGGGCACTGGGGTGGGAGGTGAATGCTGCGCTGGCCTGGCCGCCCATCCGGGGGAGTTCCCGAGCCCCCGGGGCAGCCCCTGCTGATAAGGCCGGGCAGATAAAAGCGGGCGCGGCGGGGCCGGGGGAGGGCGGCGGCGGCGGCGGATCGCAGGTGAGAGCCCGGCCCGGGGCACGGCCGCTGTTCTCTCGGCGAGGGTCTGGGTCTGGGTCTGGGTCTNAGCGGGGCATCCAGGGCGCGCTCCGGGCTGCCTTTGGGGCAGCTCCACGGTGGGTGCTCAGCCCGCAGCTCTGGGCTCATTCTGGGAGCTGATCGCTTTGGAGCAGCTTCGGGAGGTGAGTGGGTCAGCTTTGGACAAAACCATCCCAAACGTCTGTTAAACGGCTATCAAATACTTCCCACTCCTCCCACTCCTTCTGCAGCACATATTAAAGGAGCAGCTAGGTAATAACTGAATAAATTCCCATTAAAACACAAATATAAATGCCATATTTTACAATGATGGGGATAGAGTGATACCCAGCTCCTGGTTGGCTTCACTCTGGAGCAGTTCACTCAAAGTAATTCTCATAACAAAATTCTAAATACTGAAGTATTATTTCCTCCAAACTTTTGGTATAACTTGAAATCTGAAAATCCTCAATCCCAAGTATGTCAGCAGTAAAGAGACTACAGTCCTTATATGTTTTTACATAATGTAAGTACACAACTACTTGCAAGGAGGATTATTTGAATTTAAAGGCAGAGGAACAGAACTTAGAGGTCTAGAGGGCCTGCCGTGCTGTCCCAGCTCTTCCCTCTTCCAGCCCCATGCACCAGCTCTCCCTTGCACAGACCATGTGCTGTCCTGGCAGCAGGTTCTGATCCCAGTTTGTTGCCCCCGAAGTCCCACCCAGCACGTTCCCACCAGTGCTGGGAGTCCCCGGAACAGCAGGCAGCTCCCTTTCTATGTGGTGTTGAAAGGGCCTTCCAGGCAGTGCCCTCCCTCCTGGAAGGGTTGCATTGGGAAGGGGATGAGCTCCCCTGACACGCACCATCCTCAGCATGGATACGGAACTTCCACAGGTTCTTGGTCTTCTTCATTTCGTTTCTTTGCAGGGATGAAGCCAGAAATCTTCCTGGGGTCACTGGCGATCCTCAACCTGTTCCAGGCATCTCTATCCTCTTCCTACGGTATTGTTCTTTCTTCAAATTTTATTTTATTTTTTTCAGATCAGGGGATTTTCTGAGTGGGAAAGATAAAGTTAAGGCTGTAAGAGTAGGGACCATTCTGCTGTAAGGAGCACAGCCCTGAGGAGATGTCACAAGGAGCACAGTTTGTACGTCCTGTGGCACCAATCTTGGCTGTTTCAGGTTTTTACCAGTTCATGTCCTACCAGGCTCCTTAAACTCAGGTTAAAGGAGGTCAGTTCCCAGTACTGGTCCATCCCCATGGAATGAGGGTCTCCCTCCCTGTGCCAGTGCCTGGGAGAGCAGCCAGGGCCTGTGGAGTGTGGGGATGGGCCAGTCACTCCCCCTCTTCCAGCCCTGAAACACTGCTCCAAAATATACAGAGACCTCCACCTGTTAATTTACAATGGCAAATCCTTAAGGAAAGCACAGGCCTGGCTTTTCATTTGTCTCAAATTGTGGTCCAGGAAATAATTTTTGTCATCAGGATTGTCCAAGAGGTGAATGCTGGGCTGACCAGGGAAGATATTTAAAAGAATTTGGGAAGATTTAGGAGATATTTGTCCCTTTTGTGCTATTTTCTGAAGTTTTCTGCTTCCCTAGAAGCTGTAGGAAAGTGCTGTCTCTCAGAGAAGCCCACCAGGACCTGTCCCCTCCCATTCTGTGACCTGCAACCAGCAGATGATGGGGATGAAATTCATTTTTGGGAGCTCCCCCAGGCAGGAAGGGGAGCAGTGAGGGTGACAGGAGGTTGAAGGAGGGACTGGGGAAAGCCAGAGGGAAATCAGGCTGCTTGTAGAATCAGAGAGTCCCAGAATGGTTTGGGTTGAAAGGGACCTCAAAGCCCATCCAGTCCCACCCCTGCCATGGGCAGGGACACCTTCCACTATCCCAGGGTGTTCCAAGCCCCGTCCAGCCTGGCCTTGGACACTTCCAGGGCTGGGGCAACCCCAGCTTCTCTGGGCACCCTGTGCCGGTGCTCTGCGGTGAAAGGGCAGGAGGGATGGTGCCCGCACCTCTCACAGGGGTGTTTGAAGCCTCCACCGATGAAGGAACTCTTCATGCTCAGGAGAGACTCTGACTCCCCTGAGGAACATACTTACGTGCAGATCTCTGGAGGGCGAGCAGCACTTGCCCCCAGCACTGCCGGGCCCGGTTCCCGGGTGCCGGACGCTCCCAGACGGCGCCCTCAGCTCCGCTCTCCCCTCTCCCTGCCCAGATGTGCCGCCGGCGCTGTCGGACCGGGCCGTGCAGAGCAGCGTGGCCGAGGCGCGGCGCTCGGTGGATGCGGCCTACAAGCGCACGCGGGACCGGTGAGCCCGGGGCTGGGTGTGGCGCGTCCCCGTCCCCGTCCCCGTTCCAGTCCCCTCCTGCACCGCCGCTTCCCCTCCTCTCCCCCTCCCTCCCCGGGCACAGGGACGGGGGCGGGGAGCGCTGGCAGCACCGCGGGCTGACATCTCGCGTTCCGCCTGCTCACCCTGGTTTAGCACCGGCCTGTTGGGCCTCCAAGAGCTGTGACCTCCTCCCTGCTGTTCCTCCCAGCTGGGTGTTCATAGAGCCGCAGAATCATGGAATGGTTTGGGTTGGAAGGGATCTTCTTAAAGCTCATCACATCCCACCCCTGCCATGGGCAGGGACACCTTCCACTATCCCAGGTTGCTCTAAACCCCATCTAGCCTGGCCTTGGACAATTCCAGGGATCCAGGGGCAGCCACAGCTTCTCTGGGCACCCTGTGCCAGGGCCTCCCCACCCTTACAGCAGCATCTGATGCTGTTGCTGGGCTCTGTTCCACCCCTCAGGGTGCTCTGACAGGAGCTCACAGGCTCCTGCTGATTTCCAGTGGTTCCCTCCCATGGATGCAGCAAACCACTGGAGGCTGCAGCGAGGGCATTTTGTGGGACTCCTAGCCATGCCTTGGGGGTGTCCAGCTTCCTACCAGCCCACATCTGTCCTCCACCAGCGGCCACACTCTGAAAGCCCTTCCTGGCCTGGAGACCCCTTCAGCCGAGAGGAGGCTCCAGCAGCTTTAGGACAGGGTGACCTGGAGACATTTGAGGCCTCTGGACAGTAACAGATATTGATGATCTGGATAATAGCTGAGCGAGGTTTTTTGTCTCAAGGATGTGAAGACCTAAGATTTGCCTTCTGGCAGGTGGAGCTGAGCAGTTTCAGAGATTCCCTTCCTGCAGCTCCCTCTGCTGCTCCATGGAAGGTCACTGGGAGCAGCCCCGGCCTCTCCCAGTGACTCTGTCCAGCAGTTCAGACCCGGGACACGCCATGCTCGATGCTCAGGTGTGCAACTGCAGCATTCCTGGCCCTGCCCCATTTCAGATTTTGGTTTCTTATCCCTTGCAGCATAAAGAAGAGCTTGCAGAACAATGCCTTGACCCCAGCAGAGCTGCTGAGGTATTTCAAGCAGCCGGTGGAGGGGACCCGAGCGGCCGTGCGGGCAGCGGATTATCTGCACACCACCCTGGGCCTGCTCAAGGACAGGCTGCAAGGGGCTGTGAGGGGGGACTTCAACGTCACAGGTAGGGACCGCCCTTTGCTGGGAGGAAGGCGGACGAGGAGGACACAGTTTGGTCACTGGGACTTTGTGGTGCTTGGCAGGAGGGAAGGACAGGGGATTGTGATGGGCCCTGGCAAATCCCTCCCATGTGGCTGCAGTGAGGCAAAGCTGAGTTATTTTTCTGTGCTCTCTTTCCATCTAAAATATTAATTGGGGGGTTTTCAGTTGGTGAAAGTGTTTTATGCACTTCCCTGGTTCTTTCTGCTGTACAGAAGTCCATGTGCCAATGGGTCAAAGCTCGGAAGGCTTTGGTAGATATTCCTCTGCTTGAGTAGGGAAGGAGCAAAGCCAGGGATGATTCCCAGTAGCTTGACCCAAGGAAGGCAGTTCTTCTGCCAGACCTCAGCCAGCACCAAAGTCATTGCCAGGGACGGGACAGTGTGAGAAAGGTCCAAATAGAGAATGGGGAGATGTGAAAGGACATTTTAGTGAGTGTCTGGAGGAGCAACGTCCTCTGTGAGGTGCAGTCAGGCCAGGCCAGGCTGCTGAGAGAAGGAGGCAAATCAGGGCCAGTGAGAGAAACAGCTCAGGGAGGCACAGGGAAGGCTCCTGCCATATAAAGGGGAACTTGTGGAGGTCACGGAATGGTTTGGGTGGGAAGGGGCCTGAAAGCCCACCTTGGTTCCAGCCCCTGCCATGGGCAGGGACACCTTCGCCTATCGCGGGTTGTTCCAAGCCCCATTCGACCTGGCCTCGGACACTTTCCCAGCATTACAGTAAAGCACTGGCAGGACAAGACACATCCTGGGGTGCTCTGGCTTCGCTCCCGGACACGATGACCTGGAAAGGGATGGCAGAACTGACAGAGCTCAGCTCCAGCCTCTCCATCCAGGGCTCATGCTCCAGCACCGCTCCAGAGCCCTGCCAGTGCCACCTGACTGCCACCTCCCCCCCGCCTGCACGGTGGCTTCTCAAACCATGCTGTGACCCAGACTGTTGGTGGCAGCAGTGACCAGGAAACCTCCAAGGGACGGGAGGTGGAGTGAGAGCAGCGAGAGCCAAGAAGGAGCATCTTCCCTGTGGAGACAGACTGGGAGAGCTGGGTCTGATCAGCCTGGAGAGGAAAAAGCTCCAGGGAGAGCTTGGAGCCCCTTCCAGTGCCTAAAGGGAGCTCATAAAAGAGAGGGAGAGAGACCTTTTATACGGGTAGATAGTGACAGGAGAGGAGGGAATGGTTTTAAACTAAGAGGAGACATTTAGACAGATGTTAGGAAGAAATTCCTTCCTGTGAGGGTGGGGAGGCTCTGGCACAGGTTGCCCAGAGAAGCTGGGGCTGCCCCATCCCTGGAAGTGTCCAAGGCCAGGTTGGACAGGGCTTGGAACAACTTGGTCTGGTGGGAGGTGTCCCTGCCCATGGCAGGGGTGGAATGAGATGATCTTTAAGGTCTCTTCAACCCAAACCATTCCATGATTCTGTGATTCTATAAGGCTTGTTGAACTCAGCCACTTAACTCCCCTGCAAGGGGAAATGTGCACAGTAAGACACAAAGCCCCTGGTGAGCCCAGCCACAGGATGGTTCTTCTCCAGGCAGCTCTGGGCAGTGGTGACACACCCTGCTTCCCCTGCTTTCCCCTGCTTCCGAGGGGAAAAACTTGTAACGAGTCCCTGGGATGGCTGTAGGTGTTTGCATTTTATGGTGGAGATAAAAAGGGAGGGGAGAAGAAGAAAAAAGTATTGCCAATACTAGAAAATAATTCTGCTGCTGCATGAGCCTAATGTGTGATTATAAATAAGATTTGACCACAGCTTTGCTGGGTTTGATGCTTTCCAAAAAAAAAAAGGCATCTGCTGCTCAAAGAGCATCCTCAGCACATCTTCAAGCAGGAAGATAAATGACAGCACATTGTGGTCCTACCCATGATCCTGTGATGAGAAACCGTTCTGGGGTACAGGAAGGAAAACCTTTTCCTAAGCAAACCCCGCAGGGCCAGTGTGTTCCTGTGTGTTCACTCTCCCTTGTTCCCTGGCAGATTTGCTGACTCCGGCTCAGCTGGGGATGATTTTCAAGGCCAGTGGATGTGACCAGCAGGAGAAGAAAATAAATTGTGTTTCTTCGGGCTACAGAACCATCACTGGCGAGTGCAACAACAGGTGAGGGGCTGTGTCAGCAGGAGGATGGATGGATGGATGGATGGATGGATGGATGGATGGATGGATGGATGGATGGATGGATGGTGGCGACAGGACAAGAGGAAATGGCCTCAAGTTGCACCAGGGAAGGTTCAGTTTGGACATCAGGAGGAATTCCTGGCAAGAGTGGTCAGGCATTGGAACTGCTCAGTGGGCTGGTGGAGTTCCTGGAGATGTCCAAGGAATGACTGGACATGGCACTCAGTGTTCTGGGCTCATGACAAGGTGGGGGTCTTCCAACCTAAATTATTCTATGGATGGATGGATCCTCCATCAGTAGAACCAGACCCACTTCCCCAGGGATGATTATATGGGCACCTTGTTTTGGGATTTCACACCCTGCATTCCTAGAAATGTGTGGAGCTGTTAATTCCAGTCCTGTCTGGAGGGTTCCTGGTGTTGTACCCGAAGCAGGTCTTTGCCAAAACAGGAAGAGCTCTGCATTGGGGATGGACTCTTTACCTCGCCCTGCCCCTTGGCAGGCTCTCCTTGGGTTTCCTGACCCAAATCCATATTGGGCATGATCCGGCCGTGCCCCTGCCCCACACTTTGTGTAGGAGGAAATCTGGGCATACAGGCTGGGAGAGCACCTCCTGCACCTCCCATGGCTGGAATGGAGAATGTGGGAGATGAGGGAAGCTGTGCTGAGCATGGACGGTTTTAAAGGGACAGTGCAGGAACATTCCCTGTAACCAAGGAGCTGGAAAGCTCCTAGGAGCAGCTCAGGCAGAGGAAGGAATTCAGCGAGCTCTGCGTGCCGTAGGGTGCTTTAGCCTTCAGGGGTTGGATAAGAAGTAAGGAGAGACTTTCCTGCCTCTTTCCACTTCAGGAGGGAAATTTGGGTTCTGGGATAAGGACAGATCCATTACACCTGACCCAGACTTAAGGCTCTGGAGAAGGTGGGCTCAGCCGTGCTCTGTGTCCCTCCATGGGACAGTGCTACACCCGCCGTGGGTGAGAGGCCACCACGGAACACACCCTGGACTTGCACTCCAAAGTAAACATGTCACTACTCTAATTTAGGTTTTAATGGTCTAATCAGATTACAGTCAGAGAGTCACAGAATGCTTTGGGTTGGAAGCAATTTTGAAAGGTTTAAAGGTCATCTAGTCCAACCCCCTGCCATGGGCAGGGACATCTTCAGTAATGACCTTCAGAATAGCCACACAGCACAGGAAGCTCCCAGTCCAAATTCCCCAATTTCTGTTCACGATCACAAGTAATTCCAGTCCAAGGCTCTGCCCCTTTTCCCTGGTGTTCAGCTTCCAACTTTGTTTTCCACCCACAGTCTGAAGTCGAGGGCCCTTCTTCAGGCTGGATGGCACCAGGGGTCACCTGAGTTCTTGCCTGGGAGAAGCTGAGTCTTAGGGTGGATTATTAAAGGTCTTTTCCAACCTAAACAATGCTATGATTATTGTTGTTATCACTATTAATGCTGAGGTTTATTGATAGCACCAAACCCCTAGAGCTACAGCAGCTCCCAGACCATGGCGTGCTCCTTTTCCAAGGTCCATGTCTCTCCACATCCATGAGCTCTTGGCTCTAACTGTTTGTTGCTCTTCCATTCCCTCTGACAGGAGGAACCCATCCCTAGGAGCCTCCAACAGAGCCCTGTCCAGGTGGCTGCCTGCAGAGTACGAGGACGGCGTGTCCGTGCCCCGCGGGTGGACGGAAGGGAAGCGTTTCTCTGGATTTCCCCTTCCACTGGTAAGGTTTGTCACAATCTCAAAACGCAGTGTCAGGGCCTAGGGATTGTCAGTTCTTGTACGGGTCACAGGCATCAAAGGGCTCATCCATCAGCTGGAAATGTGGATCAGGATGGAGGAGCTTAAATTCAGCAGGTCCAGGGTGATCCTATGAGAATATCCAGGGGGATCTATCAGGAATGCTTTCTAAGTCTCATGCCCTCATGAAAAGCAAAGAAAAATTAGTCTGATTGCTGCAGAAGTGCAGGATGAAGAAAGAATTACACAATGTGCTCTTTTAAATTGAGTGCATTTAAGCCAAATTGTTTTACTCACCTTTCTTGATTTGGTTTCTGGCAGTCAATTTCTCCTGAAAACCAATTACGCCAGAGGATAAAGTGAGCAAGGGAATCCCCAGAACAAAAAGTATATGGCCAGATATGCTAGGTGGGGGTCCCTGGGTGGGAGATCTGAGGGGGTTGTGGCTCTCATGGCACCTGGATCGGGGAAGGGACACTGTGATGTGGCTCCTGGTCACTTTGGCTTGGTGCAACCACAGCTCTGGTGAGGAGCTGGGGATTTCCTGGGTTGTGCTCATGCATTTGTTGTACTTCCTAACCCTCCTCCATATCACAGTGTCCACTCTTTTTGTAGTAACACATGAAGGTGGGGGAATTGTGATGCATGGGGAGGGGATGAGGAGGGAGGAGGACTTCAAGATAACTTTCAGAAATTCCCAAGGGCTATTTTTTCCACACTTCTATTTCAAAAAGGTCTTTTAAAATTTGCTTTGTCTCCCTTTCCCAGGGTTACTTAGCTGTTTCCTTAAGTCCATCAAGGGATATTCTTGGCCTAAAGGTTCAGAACCCCGTCTAGAGGCAGAACAGTGCAATGGTCAGTGAAGGGCACTCAGTGACACCTTTCAGCACAGGCAGACTTGGGGTTTTTTGTCCACAAAGCACAAGAAATGCCTTGGGAATTTTTGCTGATGATCCCACGGCTGGATGCACCCATTCCTGCACATCATTTCCCACCAACATGTTCTGCCTCCCTCCCTGCAGGTCCGACAAGTGTCCAACGAGATCGTCCGCTTCCCCCCGGAGCAGATCCGGATGGACCAGCAGAGATCCCTCATGTTCATGCAGTGGGGGCAGTTTATTGACCACGACCTGGACTTCAGCCCAGAAACCCCAGCCAGATTCCCCTTTGGTGGTGAGACAGACTGTGACACCAGCTGTGCCAAGAAGCCTCCCTGCTTTCCCATCCAGGTACAGGCAGCCTCCCTCTTCCAGGCGAGGGAGGGAGAGGGCATCTGCCTTCCAACCAGGAGATGCTGGTGGTTCTCCCAGTCCTTGGCCATGGAGGAACATCCTCCCAGAGCAAGCCGGGGGGGGGGTCAGAGCACTCTGTGTGGTGGCTGTGCTGTGTCCCAGGGGCTGTGCCTGGATTCCAGGCACAGACACAGCCTTTCCCAGGTTTTCTGGCATTTACCCATCTCCCTCAGCAATGTGGTTTTTCTTTGGAGCTGTGGTGCAAAGGCAGCAGGGATGATGCCTGGATAATGGGAAATGTGTCATAGACAGGCACTGGGGGGTGTCAATACCCCAGAAAATCCGGGGTACTTAATACCCCAGAAAATCCACGGGACTTAAATGCTCTTTGCATGGGGCAAGGGAGTGCCAAGACCTCCCAGCAGTGGATGCGGCGTTAGCAGGAGTCACATCATGGTCCCTGCTCCAATAGATCACGGAATCCCAGAATCACTGAGGTTGGAAAAGCCGTCCAGGATCATCAAGTCCAACCTGTGACCAATCCCCACTTTGTCACCAGCCCAGAGCACTGAGTGCCACATCCAGGCCTCCCTTGGAATCCTCCAGGGATGGGGACTCCACCACCTCCCTGGGCAGTCCCTTCCAGTGCCTGACCACCTTTTCCATGAGGAAATTCCTCCTGATGTCCAACCTGACCCTTCCCTGGCACAGCTGGAGGCTGTTCCCTCTCACCCTGTCCCTTGTTCCCCGGGAGCAGAGCCCGACCCCACCCCAGCTGCCCCCTCCTGTCAGGAGTTGTGCAGAGCCAGAAGGTCCCCCCTGAGCCTCCTTTTCTCCAAATCATGTCCATGTTCATCCTGCAGCCCTGCTCTCCTGCCTTTGAAGTTCTGCTGCAGCTGTGGCTCCCACATGTGCCCCTAATTGCTCTCAAGGAAAACTATGATGGGATGGAGCACCGCTGAGTATTTCGCTGAGATGCGTTTGAGAATTCAGGCAGAATCACAAGTTCTGACAACTTCGGTGTAGATATGGACTCCAACAGGAGATAAGAAAACTGAGTCTTAAAGATTCAATCCAATATATTTATTTTCAGGGGGTAAACCTTTAGGAATCCATGGGACTTTAGGGAAATCTAGGTGCTTCCAGGCTGTCTGGGACTTGGACTCCTAAAGCAGCATCTCTGCTGTCAATCTGACCCTTCACCTCAGGATTTATGCCGGATATCCACGCTGTGAGAGGGCCCCTGCCAGGCTCTATCTCCCAGCACAGCTCCTGCGCCTCCAAGCTGCTGATCAATTTTCCTGTTCCCTGTCTGCAGATCCCACCCAACGACCCCCGGATCACCAACAGGAGGGATTGCCTCCCCTTCTTCCGCTCGGCCCCCACGTGCACGCGGGGCAGGGCGGTGCGGGAGCAGATCAACGCGCTGACCTCGTTCCTGGACGGCAGCGTGGTGTACGGCAGCGAGGAGCGCCTGGCCGGCCGCCTGCGCGACCGGGGCAGCCAGCGCGGCCTCCTGGCTGTCAACCGCAACTTCACGGACAGGGGCCGGGCGTACATGCCCTTCGGCCCCGTGAGGAAGGAGCCCTGCCTCAAGGCCAGCGGGCGGGCTCGAATCCCTTGTTTTCTTGCAGGTGAGTTGGCTGCTGGCACCCCAGCCCTGGAACCTGGAGCAGACAATTCCACTGGCTCCGGTTCACTTCTTTACTTGTTTGGTTTTCTTAGTTAAGCAGAAAATGGAACGGAGCAAGTCATGAAAGACTGAGACAGGCTGTGCTAGGTAGGAGGAAGGTCTTCACTGTCTCCAAGTCTTCTTTGTGAGGATAAGCCTGGAGTGAGGGCGTCCCATCCGTGCTCAGCAGCTCTGGTGTAGGGCCTAGAGTGGCCTGAGAACCAGAGCCATGATGGAGCCGAGGCAGGCACAGCAATGGCAGGCCGGCCTGGAGGCAATGGCTTGTCCTTACCTGTCATTCCATGGCTGTCTCTATCCCAGAAGGATGGGTACAGGTGTGTAACTGCTGTGCTGCGTCACAGCAGGAAACATTTCTTGTGCTGCACTGTGATAGAAGGTTAGATCCCAGCTGGAATGAGAATGAGGCCAACCCCAGACTAAGGTGGCCTATTAAGGTGTGTCCCCACTGCTGTGGAGGCTGGGGCTGCACTGGGAACACTCCAGCCAGGCCAGTCCATCAGGACACCCTCCTGCTACATTTATCCTTTGTCACGTTTTTGTATCCCCTTGACCCCTTCTTCAACCCAAAATAACTCCTTTGGTGCTGGGCACAGGCTCCCAAAGCCAACCAGGCTCCCAAAGCCAAGCCTCCCCTCCAGCCAGATCCCTGCAGAGCCACCACCCACTTCCCCCTGCTGCCCTTTGCCATGTTCTGTCCCCAGCTACAGAAACAGAACTGACCTCCCAGATCCTCAGCACTGCTCCCTTCTCCTGGTCCTCCACCTGAGGACCAGGATGTTGCCACAACCTGTGGGACCCCAGAAAGGGATGTTTCCGATACGTTTCCTGAATTAGTGTCTCACTCCCTGGCCTTTTTCTGCCGGAGAGCAGGACCTCCTGGCTGGCTCCTGCTGGCTCTGGCCACACCAGGCTGGAGAAAGCACTGCTGGAGAAAGCTTGAGGGCACAACAGATCTCATCAGCTGTGGAGCTGCTTTCTACTCCCTTGGCCCCCTACCTATCTGGCCCAAGCTCCTCTGGACAACGTGCCCATGATCCTTGGAATCTATCAGCTCCCTCCTTTGAAGATTGTGGTGTTTCATGCTCCCTCCAGGCTCCCACACCTCCCCACCTGTCCCATCTGTTGTTCCACGTGTTCACCTGCTCCCCCACTTCCGTGCAGGTCTCTGCTTGGTGAGGAGCACACAGGAGCTGTGGCCAAAGCCAGGTGCCCAATGAGGAGAAGAGCGGGCAGGAGCATTGGATACTTCCCAGGATGGGCTTCCAGCCCCCCAGCCTCTCAGCGAGGAGCAGTTCCTGTTCCATAGCTGGAACTGACCCATCAATGCTTTTACAGTCACCAGTTCAGGCTGTTTGGAAGCGCCTTTGAAAATTCAGTGTCTTATTTGTGACTTTTCCGGTCCCTGAGAACTGGGGGAATCTTACATGTGCAGTTGCCTCACGGGGCTCAGCACTTCCTCCCGGAGCTCTGTTGGAAGCCCTGGCTGGATGCATTCTGCTCATGGAAACCTCACAGAGCTGCTTTTGTTCCTCCTTCCGCAGTCCCTCACAGGCAGCCTTTGAGAGCGGATGAAAAGGGCTCTGTGCTGAGTGCAGGAGCAAATACCTCTATTTACTGTGGGACAAGGGCACTAAATACGACATATTTACTTTTCTCTGAGTGCTTGTCTATACTCTCATCACCTGCTTGCTCTCGGTTTCCTGCCCCAGATGTTTGAAGAAGGATTTGACATTTCATTGTGATGCTGTTTGTAATTTATTCCTTCAAGTTGTGACTCATTTTGCTTTTCCTTTTACTCCCTAGAGAGCCTGTTTGTGACTGTCACCTTGCTTTGGCCGCGGTTTCAGCTGGTTCGAAGGAGACCTTCTGACTTCCAGAACTCCCTTGGCCATCCTGACTTCCCTCTGTCCATTTCCATTTCTCTCTCAAGCTGTGAGACCAAATGTCTCTCCCATATAGGAGCCTGGAGAACCCCTATTTGTATTTAACTTGTTAAGTTAATGCTCCCAGCCCATACTTGAAACCTTCCCGACCTCTCTGCGATGCTCAGCACGCCATGGTGGCACCTGGCCTTTGCTGCCTCAGCAGAAATTTGGCTTTTGCCTAGTGTTGTCCCGTCCTTGGGGCCCAGCCCTTGGTTTCCTTCTCCTGCTCTGTGTTTCTTACCCATTTTCTCCACAACACAAATATCGAGACTTGTAAAAACTTCTCTGTGCGTGCTTCCCAGCATGACACTCCCGCTCCAGCCTGCCTGTGCCCCCCCAGGTGACACGCGGGCGAGCGAGATGCTGGAGCTGGCCTGCATGCACACGCTCTTCGTGCGGGAGCACAACCGCCTGGCTGGGAAGCTGAAGAGCCTCAATCCCCACTGGAATGATGAGAGGCTGTACCAAGAGGCACGAAAGATCCTGGGAGCCATGATCCAGGTACCAGCCACCATCCCACCTGTCCCTGCTCTGCCTGCAGCCTCACAGGATTCACGTGTTAGGCTGTGGTGGAGTGGCCAAAGGGTGCAGGATTTTGAGGTGAAAGAACCAAATTCCTTCCACCAGGCCCTTTCAACTAAACCAAAATCACGCAGAGATACCTGAAATGACAAGCACAGAGGGGTCCCTCTGAATCTTTGAGGTCCCTCTACTGTTAAATTTACAAAGTGCTTGATGGGGTTTTTAAAGGCACATTTTTGTTTGAGGAACAGACAGAAGAGTCAGAGGAAAGGTTTTTCTAACCAGTGTTTTTTACCTGATAAAATGGTACTGGAAATTTGGATTAAAATTCCTCTGGGTTGAGAGTCTCCTCCTCTCAATGGTTCCCTGCCCATGGCAGGGGGTTGGAACAAGATGATCTTGAAGCTCCCTTCTAACCCAAACCATTGTGGGATTCTGTGAAGAAGCCCCGTGTGCTGGTGGGTGCAGCCAGTCATGGTGTCCCCTTGGGACTGGGCTGCACCTCAGATTTCACCCTGACCGGGATCCTGGGGTCACACAAATACTTCAGTGTTTGGGAGGGACCTCTCGAGGTCACTTGTCCAGCCTCCAGTTTGGAGCAGGAGCCAGATGAGGGTTTACAGCTGGCAGGAAAGGCCGGCTCCTACGAGAGAAGGGACATGGGCTTTCCAAAGGCATTGCACCTCCTTTGAAACCTGTCTTCTGAGCTGGTTTAACAAACAGTAAAAAGCAGGAATATCAAAATATTTCTATTTTTATGCTATGAATTTAAATATTATAGTGTTGTTGAATAAACATGGAGGGCAAGGCAAACACTCAAAGGATTGTCCTAAAAGCATCATCTCCATCGTTGTGTTTACATCAATGGTTTCATCTTCAAGCAGTTTTCAGACAATTAATCCTGTGAGAGATGTGAAATTGCACAAGAAGACCAAAGCTATCAGCTCCTAACCACTCTCCAGTGAAGTTATCACCTGTGATAAGACCCCGAAGACACCACCCGTTGTGAAGATATCTCCTGCCGTTGTCAGGGGTGCTTATCACACAAAGGCCTGAGGGCAAGAAAAACATTCAGCCAGTCTGGACCCTGATAAGCTAACTAGGTTTACAGGAACTAAGCTTTTGAAGTTCTGCTGAACATTGTAGGTTTTACTGTATAGGTATCGTGTAAGTTCTGAAAAATACAGATTCACAGAATGCTCTCTCAGCCTGTGTGTCTCACATCTCATACACCACAGAATCCATTTTCTCCTACTGACACAGAATTTAATTTTTTTTTTTAATTATATTGTGCTGCCTCCTCAGTATCCTGGAGAGACCTGAGAGCAGGGTTGGAAATCTCTGCTGTGGGAGGACTGACGGAGCTGCCCGTGGGTGGTGTTACCCCGTTATCTGCCAGCATTATCTTTGCCATCTGAGGCATGCAGGGCGCAGTTCTACCTGGCTGATGGGAATGGTGACAAGGAGGCAATATTTGGGAGGATTTGGCAGGCTTTTATCTTCACAGAACCAATTAGGTTGGAAAAGACCTCTGAGATCGTTGAGTCCAACCTATTATTATGTTGCTCTGACCTGCCAGAGTGTTGAGGCACGGAGAACATGGACAACAACTTTGCTTGCACAGGAACTGATGGCCAAGACATTAATGCTTCACCTTCCACTTGTTTTCCCCTAGATCATAACCTACAGGGACTACCTACCCCTCCTGCTGGGATGCAGGTTCAAGAGGCTCATTCCTCACTACCGGGGCTACAACGAGTCCGTGGATCCTCGGATATCCAATGTCTTCACCTTGGCCTTTCGCTTTGCCCACGCCGCAGTCCCCCCGACCGTTGGCCGCTTAGATGAAAGTTACAGGCCCATAACTCCTGAAATTCAACTCAGAACCTCCTTCTTTGCTGTCTGGAGGATCATTCAAGAAGGTAAAACCTTCCTGGTAGCTTTGCAGTATGAGTTTATTTCATTCAGCCTTTTCTGCCCTCTCTGGATGAGCTCCTGCTTCAGTCAAATTTAAAAGCATTTTGTATTAAATGTCCTTTGCTACCAGCCAGTGCTTTCCCAGCAGAGCTGTTCCCTGCAGTACAGTGCAGCCCATCATGTTACAAAATGGTCTGATCACTTAATTGCTGTGGCCCCCAAGAACATTATTCAAAGTATTTTCTTCTTAATTCTTTAAGTGCAGGAAAATTGATTCTCATGTAGTAGAAGCTTATAACTAAATATAAGCTGTGCTCAGCTCTCTGGGGTCTCTTACACACACACTGGCCTCCCTGCGCTGCTCACACATCCCGCTGCAGGCGGGATGGATCCCTGTGTCACTGCTGCAGGTGGGATTGATCCCTCTCTCCCTGTGTCACCTCTGCAGGTGGGATCGATCCCTATCTCCGGAGCCTCATGGCCAACCCGGCCAAGCTGATGACGCAGCAGCAGATGGTGGTGGGTGAGCTGCGGGACCGGCTGTTCGAGCAGGTTGAGAGGATTGGGTTTGATTTGGCTGCGCTCAACATGCAGCGCAGCCGGGATCACGGCCTTCCAGGTGAGTCAGCTGTGGGAGCAGAGCTCCCAAAGAAAAACAAGTGGAAATCAGGCACTTTTGTGATTGAGCACTGAGAAACTTCTCTAGCCCATGCTTGGCTGAAATTACTTAGGAGTTGGACTCAGTGATGCTTGTGGTTCTCTTCCAACTCAGGATATTCTATGATGTTCTTTCCCAAACCTTTTCCTTGTTTTCCGGACAACCACAGGTAAGTGGGGGGAGGTTGAGCAATGAAGGCAAAGCTTGGCTGAAGCTGCAGGAGGCACGTGAAGGCAGAAAAACACGGGGCATTGCACAGGCCAGAGTCTGGTGTTCAGTGACGGACGCATTTCTATTGTTCAAGTGGAAAAACTGGTGAAGTAGTTCAGCAATAAGTTTTCAGGAGAGGAATTAAGGCCAGAAGTCCCCTGTGGCTTCACTCCAACCATCTGTAGTGGTCCAGCCCAGCCACACACAACTGGAAGAGCAGATTCCTATGTGTAAGGAAAACCCCATCGTAATTTCGTTATTAGGTCTGTGTCCCAGAAAAAAACCACCAAACATGTCAGAACCATTCTCAGGGCTCTGCAAGGTGCAAAACCAGTGTAATGGCATTGCAAGATGGTCTTGAGAAATAGATTGTTGATGGGACTTCAGAGCTGGCTCCTGGGTGGGTCCTTGCCCAATGGTGTCATTAGGCTGATGTAAGTGCCCGGAGCCGCTGTGTCAGCAACAGCCTCGGGAAAGCAACAGGGCTCATGTTGAAACTGGCATGAAAACTGAGCTGGATCCACAGGTTTTAAGCCCAGCTGGAGGCTTTACAGTACACCCAGGTGCATGATCTGCTCACTGGATTGCTCTGCCTTGGCCACAACAGAAGGTTGTGACTCTTCCATGCTTTATCTGGGAACACCATTGTGCAGATCCTGATCTGAACCACAAATCCTGAGTTTCCAGCTGTGACTCCAGACCTGACATGGTGGAACTTACATGTATCGCTAGTGAATTTGGGTTTAGCTTTGGGTCTCAGCCCACCCCGAGTGCTGCTGAAATCCTTGATATTAGACAACCATGAAGGTGGTGATGGCATAGCAAGGTCAAAAAACCTTCCTAATTAGTTTTCTGATGAAGCAAATTCTCAGTCTCCTGGAATTGTTTGATAGTGGTGTCATCCAGGCACCATATGCTGTGTCTTTTGCTCCAAATTCTCCCTGGTTTTTAGACGTAGAACAGTGGGTTTAGATTGGATATTGGGAAGAAGGAGAGAGAGAAACCTTCCCAGGAGGGGGTAACACACTTCTGCTCTGTCTGCTCTGATACCCAACTACTTGCAGGTTATAATTCCTGGAGACAATTCTGTGGGCTCTCACAGCCCTCTGGAGTGAAGTCACTTGGTCGAGTGTTGAGGAATCAGGACCTGGCAAGGAAGTTCCTGCAGCTCTACGGGACACCGAAGAACATTGACATCTGGATTGGGGCCCTTGCAGAGCCCTTTGTGAGGGGGGGCAGAGTTGGGCCTCTCATGGCTTGTCTCATTGGCACCCAGTTCAGGAACGTCCGTGATGGGGACAGGTAAGAGGGGAGCTGGGTATTCCGGCCCCAAAGGACAGGGAGGCTGGAGTTTTTTGCAGATTTCTTCACGCAGATCTGGAAACTTCTCCAGTTGTTTGTTGCTTTTTTTTCAGTAGTCATGCAAAAGTTTCATTTTCTTTGTAGCGATGTTCTCACTCCCTGTCTGATGGTTGAGATCCTGGGCTAAGATCCCTTCCCAGCCAAGTGATGTCTCTCCATTTCCTCTTCCCACCCCAGCTTTGAACTGGAACCCTCTGCTCTGACATGTGGCAGAGTTTGGTCTCTGCTTGTAGTGGATGTGATGGTTTGGGGTTTTCTTGTCAGCCAAAATCACTTCAGCAGTGCTGAGGTTTCAACACACCTGAATTCCTCCTCCTCCCTGACGTTGCTCAGGGGCTTCAGGTGCAGCAGTAAGTTACGTTCCCCATTTTAAGCTGGATTTCTGAAGCAAGATCCCTGTACCTGCCAGCAATAATGCCTGAAAATGGGATCATGACCTGTGTTCCTGGGAAACAGTTCTGCTGAGAAAGACTTAATATGAGTTCAAACCCCAGGATGGGGAGCTTAGAGACAAACAGTCTGTTGCACATCTAGAAATCCTGTTCTTATGGCAGGAAATGAACCCTTTTCTAAAAAATTAACTGATTATAGGGCTGGTTCCCGCATGGCAATCATGTGGCTGTAACCACAGTCTGTGCAGCCTTTCCTATTTGAAAGAGGGTGCCTGTGCCTTATCCGAGGGCAATTAATTCAATGGCAGCTTTGTTACATGTCCATGGCCAAAAGAAAAGCAAGATAATTATCCAACTGGTGAGTCAGAGCTCTTGATTTAAATAACAGAAATTCAAATTTGTTCTTGGCAAAAGAAATTGGTGTTAATGGGAAATAATACTGCGGGAGCAATGATTGTGAAGAAGGCAAAACGCAAAAATCTGTTGTGTTGTCGTCTTTCTCCGGCAGGTTTTGGTGGCAGAACCCTGGGGTTTTCACTCCTTTCCAGCGCTGTGCACTGGCCAAAATCTCCTTGTCACGAATAATATGTGACAACACCCACATCACTAAAGTATCAAGGAATATCTTCCGGGCTAACAGATACCCCCGTGGCTTTGTGAGCTGCAGTCGGATCCCAAAGCTGGACCTCAGACCCTGGAAGTCGACGAGCACCGGGGAGCAAGGTATGAGCTGCAAACAGCAGCAGGTCCTGCAGAGCCCTGGGGGAGTCAGACCCTGTGCCTTAAAACTGAGCTGCCTAACACGGGGCTGGACCTGTGTGCCAGGCACAGCTTTAGGTACTCCAGTTCCTGAGGTGCACTGGGAGTGGCTCCTCCAAAATGCAGATTTTCCAGCAGACCGAGCCAAATGCCCTCTTCTGGGAATTTTTCTTATGAGGAAAGGCTGAGGGAGCTGGGGCTGCTCAGCCTGGAGAGGAGCCCCAGCTGAGAGGGGCCCTCATCCCTGGGTGTCCCTGTGTGCAAACCCCATCCCTGGGTGTCCCTGTGTGCAAACCTCATCCCTGGGTGTCCCTGTGTCCAAACCTCATCCCTGTGTGTCCCTGTGTCCAAACCTCATCCCTGAGTGTCCCTGTGTGCAAACCTCATCCCTGGGTGTCCCTGTGAGCAGGGAGGGCTCAGAGCAGGACCCAGGCTCTGCTCCAGGGGGCCCAGCAATGGTCCCAGAGGAACAGGCAGGGACTGAGCCCAGGGAGTTCCCCCTGGACAGGAGGCAGAACTTCTGCCCTGGGCAGTGCCCGAGCCCTGAACAGGCTGCCCAGGGAGGGGCTGGAATCTCCTGTGCCCTGTGCTCTGGGATGGCCCTAATGGAGCAGGGACGTGGGACCAGTGACCCACTGGGGTCTCTTGCAGCCTGACCCATCCTGGGATGCTGGGATTTTTTTCTGATTAATAGACTTTCCATTTAGCTCTTCACTGTTGATGCCAGGGCTTTCCTGCGTGGGAAGCAATGCCTGGATTGGGAAGGCTGCTCTGTCTGTCTCTCTGTTGAGGTGCTGTTTGTCAGCATATACTGGTCAGGCCAAAAGCAGCTCAGCATTTCGAAAGGAATTCCCAGTCTATGGAAGGGCTTCTGGGTTTGATCTCTGCTTGTACAGTTTTTGCCTTTATTTGCACTATTTCTCTCAGCTGCCTTCAGGATTTGTAAAATTTTTGAGGTCTAATTCCTTCCAAAATGCTCTCTGAAATCCCTGGGAAGTAGATGTAGGGAAGAGCGGCTCTGCCCAGGGAAGGGCAGGCTGCTCCAGTGCCTTTTCCTAACAAAACTTCCTTCCTTCCCTCTCACAATCAGGTCCTGCCACACTCTCATAGTACCAGTTTTTGATCCCTCTTTTCCAGTTTAACCTGTGGAAACAAATCACAGAAGGTAGCAGGGAGCTATGGCAGATTCTTTTTTGTTAACACAATGCTTTTTATCTCCTCTAGAAGAAGATTCTGGTAACTTTAGATGCTGAACATTGAGGATTCCCCAGAAGTCCAGGCTTGGGAAGCTGCTGAGGTGGATTATTAATTTTTACTGTGTTTATGCTTTTATTGCCTGCAATGTTTGGGCGTGGTTCTGTCATTTGCTCATCTTGATTTGCATGAAGCCTTTCCAGTGGGATGGAGCCCAGGAATAAAAGAACTGCATCAAGAGATGCCCCAGATCTGTGAAATCACTCAACATCCCAAAGCCAAGTGCAATGAGTTATCCAGAGGCTGATCCCAAATCACACCAGCTGCTGGCTTAGGCCATGGAACCACACACTGTTTCACCAAGATTTACTGTCAAACATGTTTTGGACCTTCCTTTCAAAATTTTCAACCCCCACAGAATGATCCAGGGCATTGGAATGACAGCTGGTTTTTGTTCTCCAGTTTTTTTGTTGGAAGGAAATAAATCCTTCGATTTCCAGAGAAAATGTACTAATGGCAAGATGCCTCTGAGTGAAGCAGAAATGGTTGTCCTGCCGCCAAACAGGCTGTCCTAAAACCCCCCCTGTCAGGTTTTGCTCCAATATGGAAGAGAGTTTTCTCACCATTATTTGCCATAGTCCAGAATGCCCGAAGCACCCTCTGTTGTGACAGAAACCTGTGACAAGTTATTCCTGAAGCCTGGCACGAGCCAGAGTGACTCACCCCTGGGCTGTGGAGCTGGTGGGATGTGGCCTGGCAAAGATAAGAATAATCTGAACATACAAGAAAGTAAGAACTATTCTGGTTTCCATCCAGCTCAATCCCTTTTCCTGAAGGGGATCAAACCCACTTTATCCTCCCTCTGTAGCCTGCTATATTCCTGTTATTGCTCAATAAATTGCAGTTTTGGGCTGAGGCCAAAATGTTCTTTGCACTTTGTAAAAGGTGCAGCAACCACCGGGGAGGGGAGGACGGTGGTAGGTTTTCTATGGAAATATTGGGAAAAGACAGTTCCAGAAGCTGTGTGTTGTTAATGAAAGAAGGTGTTTCTTGCTGAAGCCTCTGACCCCAACTCCTGTGTGATGCAGAACTATGAAAGGGCTGGAGCCGGATGTAAATCCAACAAATACTTGGCAATACTTCCTCCTTATCACCCCCAAAAGGGGAAGAGTCTCTGTGAGAGCCTCGGAGAGGAAGAAGAGGGACGGACACTGACTGCTGCTGGGGTGGAGGGGCTGAGGGTGTGCAACACCCCAGCAGTGAGGCTTGGGAAACACCAGCCTGGGCATGTTTGGAAGGCAGAAAGCACCAGCCATGCCCTGGAGTGGGCAGAAGCTCCCTCTGTCTCCTGGGTAATTCCTGGTCCTGCAGCTACAAGGGAGCGAGCACTGGGAGGTGGGAGGTGCTCCACTGGGGTGTCCCGGTCTCTCCAGCCCAGGGCTTCCACTCCTGGTTGTCCAATGGTGACACACACCCGTGTCTGCTCAGCCTCCTGGGGACAAAGCATCATTCATTACCTGTTGACTTCAGCAATTCCCCTCTGGGGGAGGATGTGACTCGCTCAGAATCACCCACAACCCCTCTGTGTGCACTAAGCACAGACAGATGATTTTTCCAGTTTTAGCCGAGCACAAAGCTGAAATTTGGACAATTTGATTTCCTTCATCAAGTTGATCAAAGCTGTGAAATGCTAGTACAGCAGCATGGGGACTGTCCGCAGGGTGCCTGGCATGTGCCTGCCCTGGCCAGTGGAGCTCCTGAGGTGGGGGATGCATCCTGCAGGGGCTGGGATGGGATGGTTTGCCCTGCTCAGCCTCTGCTGCTGGTTTCAGATGGGCAGCTCTCCCTCTCAGCTCTGTTGAGGCCTCTCATGCACTTTCTTTGCCACCAGCAGCCTCCCCCAGCTGTTCCAGCTCAGAGATTGATGTCCATCTTGAGTCCATCCTGCTCAGGACCTTCTCCCAGTGTCAGTTACATTTTTCTTCAGTGGATGCCCACCAAGGTGGTCAGTGGGCTGCAGCACATGCTGTGCAAAGAAAGGCTGAGGAAGCTGGATCTGCTCAGTCTGGAGAAGGGGAGGGGGAGTGGTTTCAGTCTCTCTAAGGAGTAGCTGTGAAGGTGGACACTTCACAGAGGCTCACAGTGAAGGGACAAGAGGTAACAGACCCAGGTTACAACAAGGGAAATAACCTTTACACAAAGAAAAACATTATTCCCTGTGATAGTGGTATGATGCAGACACAGGGATGGGAGAGATCTTGGGATCTCCATCCTTGGGTGTTCTCCAAACCTGTCTAGGCCCTGAGCAAGCTCTGTGGATTTGGAGTTAACCCTGCTCTGAGCACCTGGTTGGCCTGCAGACCTCCAGGTGTCCCTTCCCACTTGAATTTTCCTGTGATTTACAGTGATAAACTGTTTAGCTTTCCAGCCAGATCTCACGTGGCTGTGCTGTGAGCTATCCCATGGATGCAAGTCCTGCAGCCCAGGCTGTTCCAGCCCGTTGCATTCTTGTCTGTTAGAGCTGTCTGGATACCACAGAAATCTTCATGAGCCAGAACACCTTTTCTTGTAAAACCCCCTCTCCTGTCCTTACAAACATCCCAGCCATGCCTTTGCTCATAAATTGGTATCCAAAGCTAATCTGGGCCATGTAAAACTGAGGGTTATATGGATTCATCATGGAGCTGCAGCCAGAGCACCATAAACAGTTTCCTCAGTCTTGATGACCTTTCTCTAATATATTAACCCTGGAATCCCTCTGAAGTTTTTAGTATCAAGGTTAATGCCTCTAAGTAAGTAGTAGCTGATGAATTCCCTTTTGTCCTGCTCGCCCTTTGGAGGCTGGTGACTGATGTGGTCCTCGGCCAGACTCAACAGTTTGCCCTTTGATAACTTATCATAGAAACATGGAATATCCTGAGTTGGAAAGGACCCACAAGGGTCATCAGTCCAACTACTGGCCCTGCACAGACACCCCAGCAATCCCACCCTGTGCCTGACAGCATTGTCCAAACACTCCTGGAGCTCTGGGCAGCCTTGGGAACGTGCCCATTCCCTGGGGAGCCTGTTCAGTGCCCCATGACCCTCTGGGGGAAAAGCCTTTCCCTGATATCCAACCTAACCCTGCCCCGGCACAGCTCCAGCCGTTCCCCGGGTCCTGTCCCTGGTCATCAGAGAAAAGAGATCAGTGTCTGCCCCTGTGCTTGTTCCAGTCTGTTCCAGACGAGATACCTATGCCAGCAATTTCCAGTGGGAATCACTCCCATTTCAAATTCCAGTCCTCATATTTTGTCCTGGAATCATTGCTTTGCATTTGGAAGTCAGTTGTGATCTTCAGCTTTACCAGCTCCTCTCTCTCACATGTTGCTGTGCTGACAACAGTCCATCCTCTTGTGAGACTTCATATGGTGAACAAGACAATTTTCTTGGCCTTTCCCCCACACACTGGATCACTTTCCCTGCCTTCCCCTCTCTCTTCTGGCCAGTGTGTGGCTGAGCAGAGCTGGGGAGCAGGAGAGTCATTAAAGCTCACGGTGTGAGCAAGTCCCTCCTCTCCCTATCTCAGATTCTCTTAAATTGAGCCGGGTTCTGGAAAGTGTCCAAAGACTCAGGGGCAAAAGGGAGTCAGCTGGGCATGGTTCCCCTTAGTCTGGAGGCTGGGATCTCCTGAGAGCTGCAGTTTCTGAAAAAACCTTGCAGGTTATGCAAGAGCCAACTGCTTTTGAAATGGGAGCGAGATGGATCCAGGTGCTGGGGATCCTTGCGACAGGAGAAAATTATAGCTGAGGACTTTGGTATCTGTGGGTTTGGAGCCTGAAGGTTGTGTTAGATCTGAGCTGACTGTCTGTCCATGATGAACTGGGAATGTCCTTGGCTTTTCCCATACTCATCAGAGACACTTCCCAGCTGTTAGAATCACAGACCTTCTCACTCTCGACAACTCCCTGGCAGGAGGGCGCAGCCAGGGGATATTGGGCTCTGCTCCCGAGGAACAAGGGACAGGATGAGAGGAAACAGCCTCAAGCTGTGCCAGGGGAGGGTCAGGTTGGACATCAGGAAGAATTTCTTCCTGGAAAGGGTAGTCAGGCACTGGAAGGGACTGCCCAGGGAGGTGGTGGAGTCCCCATCCCTGGAGGATTCCAAGGAAGGCCTGGATGTGGCACTCAGTGCTCTGGACTGGGTGACAAGGTGGGGATTGGTCACAGGTTGGACTCGATGATCCTGGAGGGCTTTACAGCCTCAGTGTTTCTGTGAAGTCTTTGAAAATTGCTGACAGTGACTTAAACCCTTTCAATGGTTTGTGAACTGTTGTGAACGTGCAGACTTCCCTGTCCCTGACATTCTGGGTGGGTTTCAGTGTGCAGAGTTGTGTCAGAGGTTTCTCCTGCAGTGGAAGCCTGACAGTGGCAGCTTGGTTTGGAAGCCACGGCCATCCCTGCAGGAGAGCCATTCCCTCCTTTCACTGGCGTGACATTTTAGGAACCTCTCTCCTGGTAGGTCAGGATGAACCGGTTGTGCATCAAATCAGCCTTCCCCCAGTTGCAAAAGGGCATAATTTGTACAGATGAGATACAGGAAAAGCTGACAGGCATTAGAAAGGGAATTGTTCGCTGGATCAGGCCTTGGAGAAGCACAAAGGAGCTGTAGTTGGTCTCTAAGCACCGGCTCCCACAAGGACCTGGTCTCTGCAAGCACCAGTTCAGAAGGTCCCAGTAGGCACACATGGGGCTCTTGTCCTTTCATATGCAGGTGCAGGGACAATTCAGAGGCTCTGGGAAAGCTCTCTGCTTTGGCTGCCTCTCCTGTGGTTGCAGGGAAGACTTGGTAGAGCCAAGCAGTGAGGCTGCAGTCACTTCTCGCCAGTTTTCTAGTGAAAATCAGGAGAAGAAGAGTCCCTGGCTAAGCCAGAGGAGCATGGAGCACAGACAATGCCTTTCTATATTATCATGCCTTGCCTCTGTTTTTTCATGAAATATCACTGACTCTTGCCCATTTCACTGTCCTCGAGGCTTTGACCTTGTTCTTCAGGTTGCAGGTGATGGTCAATGTGGTTTTATGGGTCCCTGGGCTATTCCTTTTTGAGAATCTGCAGCTCTCAGTCCTGGCTGGAATTTAATTTCATTGCTGCTCTGAAGTGCCAGCTGCTAGAGCAAGGCCTGGTGTGCAGATGATGAATCACAAAACATTTGTTTTTCAGCCCAGTCATTCTGGCTGTTGCAAAGTTCCTTTTCACACAGTTGTTTTAAGAAACGAAATGCAGCTGAAACAGTCCCAGGTTGTACCTGCATTTTCCTGATTTACTTCTTACTTATGCAGATGCTGTCTGAACACGCCCCTGCCTCTGGCCAGGAAAACATTGGGAGTAGCTGCTCTTGCTTTGTTTATCTTTTTGTCTAGACTTGTGGTACTTTTCCCCCTTTTCCCACTCTACATGTGGAATGTCCAGCTCCGCAGCTTGGTTCCTCCAGCGTCTGGATGTGTGGGGCAGGGGCTGACTGCTCAGATCATTGCTTTTATCTTTCTCCCCTCCAAAATACTGATTTCTGACTTCCTGGATATTTTGCAGCCAGCTCACTTGGGGAAGATCAATGTTTGCACAGAGTGAGACAGCCTGGGGTCGTAAAATCATGGAATCATGGAATGGTTTGGGTTGAAAGGGACTTAAATACCATCTCATTCCACCCCCTGCCATGGGCAGGCACACCTTCCACTAGCCTAGGGTGCTCCAAGCCCTGTCCAACCTGACCTTGGACACTTCCAGGGATGGGGCAGCCACAGCTTCTCTGGGCAGGGTTTGTGCTGTCCAATACATCCTGCTCTCTCCCATTAGAGATTTTCTTAGAATTCCTCAGGGTTTCTAATCCCAGAGCCCCCTGGGGTCTCTCCAAGCGCTGCCAGCCCCACAGCCCTGCACACAGACAGCTTTGCTCTGCATGTTTGCCCTGCCGCCATCCAGCCCCTCCTGCAGCTCCCGCAGTGCCCTTGCCAAATCGGCTTCCCACAGTGAGTTCAGCCCTCAGCAGGGAGCACAGCCTGGCTGAAACCTTGCTCCCAAACCTCGTTCCAGCTTTGCACCACCCACACTTGGCTGATGGAGGGAGTCTCACCTCTGCTCCACATCGGCGGCTGCTCGTGACTCGTTCACTGCTCTGCTCAACACACTCCAGGCTGCAAGGATGGAGCTGTTCCTCCTTCACTACCCATTTACCTGTCTGCTCATTGCCTTTCTAGTCGTCTACCAGGTGAAACCTGCATTCAGATTCTTCTGCAAGATGACCTTCTATAAGCTGTGGCTCTTCACCATAAGCATCGGGGTTATCATCCTCAGTATTCCTCGTGGACGTAGTGTGGAGAACATTATGTAAGTTGTCTGTGGCTCCTTTCTGCTCCGAGCATTGATAGAGTCCACTCTCGGCAGTGCTTTGATTTGGAGGGTCCTGAGGGTGTGCTGTGCTGGGGAGACGTCCGTTGTGTATTGGTGTGGGGAGATGACAGACCCTGTAATTCAGAGAAGGGGTGTGGGTTCCAATGTTGGTTTGAGGTTGATAAAAAGAATAATGAATTATGGAAGGAAAGGATGTAAAAGGGGACATAGATTTGCCAAAGCAGGTAATGCCAACAATCTGGATTTAATGCATATTGCTATTTTTATTAAAACCCTTTTCTCTGGTCTTTAGAGCTGTATGCTCCTCCACAGGACTGAGCATTCCCTTTCTAAGCTGTATAGAGAAAGCCACTCCAGGAACTCTTCCTATTTTCTACGCTGAGCCAGTGCCCACCTAAGACATCACCACAGTGCAGTGCTGCCCCCTGCACGGGCACTGGTGTCCCCATCACCTCAGTGACAGCCTGGTGTCCCAGCTCTGGCAGCCCCCCAGCCCATCCCATTGCTGCCCATCCCGTTTCTTCAGATTCTACTCTGCCTTTCCAGGGCTGTGGACTCGCCCAGAGGCTGTGTGGGGTGTCCAGGAGTGATCAGTGGTGGTGGGAATCAGGAATTTGGGCTGTGTGAGGATGAGAAGCTGAGTCTGCTACACAGCACCACAGTGCTTGGGCCCTCCTGAAGTGCTGCAGAGGCAGGATTTCCTATTCCACTGTATGCTCCAGCAGGAATTCATATCTTTAACTGAGCATCAGCCTTTTGCTTTGAGAAATTTTCTTCACTTCTTGACTTTGGCGCCTTTTATTTTTTTTAAATTTTATTTTACGAATATCTCTTAAAATAGGGCTCCCAGCATTGCAGCCTAATATCACCTAGAGGCAAACCTCTCTCTTCCCACAGCCAGCAGAGTTAGGCACGGGTTTATTGCAGCCTGCATTCCCAACACAGCAAGATGAGCAGGGAAGCAGAGTACAAATGTGTGCTGGGAATTTGGATTTTATCTAATATTTGGTTGATCCGTGGAATTTCTGGAGCTGTAGTTGCTGGGTCATTGATCACGTATGGCTTGAGGGAAACCTGCAAGGCGTATTTGTCTTCTGTAATTAGATAATTAGCTGCAGAGGGACAATCACTGTTCTTCTCCAAATCATGGTCAAATCTGGGACTGTGGGAAACAAGTGGGAGCAGTGTGTGAGGTGGGCTGCTTTGGATGAACAGTCTTTGGTCCCAAATTTCAGCATCTCTTTGGCTAATTTCCACTCCTCTTTTCCAGATTTCTTCGCACATTGATCCTGCCACTCAAATACATCTTTGGTATTCAGATAGTAGTGAAGGGCAAGGAGAACCTCAGGACCAAGAAACCTTTTGTCCTGGTACTGAATCACCAGACCTCCCTTGACATCATGGGTATGTGGTGATCCTGCCTCCTTCTCCCGGCCCCAGGTGTTTGTAGGGATGGGTCATATGGAATCCCAGGTGCCACGGGCAGAGGGGCAGGAGCGGCTGCTGTGGAGTCCTTCCCCAGCCAGCCCCGAGCCAGGGCTGATCTCCAGGGTAACAGAGGCATTTTCAAGCAACATCAGCTTCACCCTCTCCAAAGGAATGGGGACAAGACTGTCAGCTGACCACAGCCGTGTCTTAGCCGCCCTCCTTCAGTGCCAGTCCTCGCCTGGAGACCCCCAAAACTCCCCAGAGATTCTATGAAGCTTCAGGCATGGCTTCTCCCAGAGCAGAGGGCTGTGGCCCAGAATCTAGAGGGACCCTGAGCGCAGATGACTTGTCCTGTCCTTGCTGTCCCCTTGCAGTGATGATGCAGATACTGCCGAGGCGCTGTGTGCCCATTGCCAAGAAGGAGATCCTGTACATGGGCACGTTCGGCCTGGCCTGCTGGCTCACGGGGGTCATCTTCATCGACCGCAAGAGGAGGGAGGAGTCCATCTGCACCCTGACAGAGGTGGCACACTCCCTGCACAAGGACAACGTGAGTGGGGAGGAGTCCGTGAGGAGCCGCTGGCAAACACGAACTCGGACGTGGGTGGAAAGAGATCTTTGTCCCTGGGCTGGACACTGAGCAGAACAGAGTGAGAGCATCAGTGTGTTGTGTGTCTGTGAAGGGGAGGTCAGGAGCACAGAAATAAGCCCTAGGGCACCATCCCCGAGCAGTGGCTTAGAATTGTACCTGGAGGTCCCTCCCCAATGTCTTCTCCCTCCTGCAGTTGCGTGTCTTGATCTACCCCGAGGGAACTCGCAACCACGGTGGCTCCATGTTGCCCTTCAAACGTGGGGCCTTCCAGCTGGCCGTGAAAGCCCAGGTGAGACCCACCTTCCTCCTGCCCCTGGGGTGTGGTTTTTTCTACCATGGTCCCCCAGCAAATCAGGCTTCTGGTCCCTAGTTTCCCTATGGATCGAGCACACATCCCGGAGACCTCGGGGGGTTGCAGGTGGCACAGGAGGGGGCTATTTCTGGGACAAGTGGAAAACCTTTGTGACAGCTTGGGAAAAAAGTGGGGGAACCTTGACAGGAGCCCTGGACCTGCACAGGAAGGTTTCTGCCGGGTTGGCCTCTGTAGATCCTAATTTGACAATCCACAGTTGTTGGCCTAAATACAGAGATGGAAATACAAAACCCAATAGTGAGGACATGGGGTGATACAGTTAAATGATCTACATATCCCAGTAGCCTTATGGGTATCTGCTGTGACACTGACAGTGATAACTGTCAGCAAGGTGCAGGATTCACCTGAACACACAAGTTGAATTTTGGGGGAAGGATGAGGAGATGTGTGTATTCACTGAAGACTGCTTTCCCTCCAGGTCCCCATTATTCCTGTGGTGTTTTCTTCCTACAACAGCTTCTACAACCAGAAGGAGAAGAGATTTACACCAGGTGAGGATGACCTGGGGCAAAGAATCTGCTGGGTGGTGGTGCAAGCTCTGTCCTTGTAGCCGTGACGGGGGTGGGCAGAGGACCACGTGTAATGTGGAGATGGCAGCCAGAAAACAGCAGTTTCTGTCTTCCTGGGAGGAAATGGGACATCTCAGGCATGCTTTTTCCTCTCCCCTTGGATTTCTCACTTTTGTCCAATACCCGTCCAAGGGAACTTAGAGAAGCAGCAGAGTCCTGGAACAGGTCCTGCCCCTGAGCCCCCCACGCTGCCTTTGGATCTGCAGGTGCATAGAGAGCTCGGAAACATTTATGGTAACAAAAATTCCTACTGGCCACTGATAAAATTTTATGGGAAAAAATGGCACAAGTCTCGGGCTTCAGAAGGAAAATGAAGAAAAAAATGTTACAAATTCCAACAGAGAAAAGTAACCCATCCTGTTCCTTCACTCCCTTTGCTGCCACCCACTCTAAAATGGGCTTCTGCCACTTCCCACTCTTTCCCAGGCCAGCCCTGGTGTTTCCTAAGAGGATTTGCATCCAGGGAGCACAGAATCATGGAATCACAGAAGGGTTTGGGTTGGAAGGGACTTAAAGCACATTTCATTCCACTGCTTACCATGGCTAGAGACACCTGCCACTAGATCAGGTTGCTCCAAACCCCGTCCAACCTGACAAACCCTTTTATTTTGTGAAGTTCTGATCTATGCTTGTTTTGCTTCCTTCCTGTGGCTCTGCTGCTGGCACTTCTGGATCTCATTCCAGGGACACGTGTAAAGTCATGCAAGAACATTACAACACACCACAGACACTCCCCAGATCCCCAGCTCTGGTGTCTGTGCAGGCACTGTCTTGTCTCCACTGGCCAAAACAGGGCCTCTGGTGCCAGGGCAGAAGAGCACGGTGGCAGCTCCCCAGTATGTTCTTCCAGTTGGCACCAGTCCATTGCCTGGGTGCTTCCCCAAGGGAAATCTGACACACCAGGGAATCCAGGGCACAATTTCCCTCATCCCAAAGTGTGTTTCCTGAAGGAGGGACTCTGCTGAATTTGGTGTACATAGACAGAGCACAGCCAGTTTGGATGTGTTGTATTAAACATCTTCTCTTTGCCATGATCTAGACAGACCCTGAGGTTTTTCCACTGTGGAAACTCATCCATTGCATTGTGTTTGAGGAGAGATTCACCTGTTTCCATATTTATGATTCTTGCAGTCTCTCTGGCTGGGAACAGCCCACATTGGGTTTTTGCTGTGTGCATTTGGGACGTGGCTGGGTTCCCACACCACTGGTGTGGGAAATGGGGGCATTTCCTCGGTTGGCACCAACACTCCTGCTGTACCTTCTCCTGCTCTTCCACACCACTCATGTACTTTCTTCCCCCTCTCTCACCCTCTTCCAGGAAAAATGGTCATCCAGATCCTGCCAGAAGTGGAGACGCTTGGCCTGGGCCCGGACGATGTTCCCAAGCTGACGGAGCAGGTCCGTGACTCCATGCTCTCCGCCTACCAGGGGATATCGGGAATGACGAACGGAGCTTCCCATTAGCGATCCCATCTTCCAGCTCCTGCTGCGTGTGCCACAGCTGAGGGGAGGCCATGGTAACCACGGGAAGGTTTGGCAGCAGAGACAACTGTGGATTGCAGCCCTGACATACCAGAGACAAGCAAAACATGCACCAAGGAGAGAAGCTTCTAAGGGGAATGTTGCCATGTTCCTCCCAGAGAACCGTGCCACCCACAGGGACAGACACACGACGGGCAGCTGGACATTCCTGTGTAATCATAACCCTGGGAACGTCCCTGCAGCTGGACCCCAGGCAGAGCTGGGCCCTTCCTGTGATCATCGCTGCCTGCTTATAATCACCTTTCCCTGGTCAGAGCCAACAAGGTGGAGGCATTGATCCCAAGCCTGTGACCATCCTGCCTGGAAAGTGGCTGCCTTGGGGTTTCAGGGCTACCACATTCCCCTGGAACACACTCAGGAGAAGGCGCTGTTTTCTTTCTCTTCCATGGAAAGGATTTGGGAGGCACCTCTGCCACGAGAGGCAGAAACCAAGGCAGCTTTGGGAAAGGGGAATTAAAGACCTTACATGTGTCTACAGGGCTTGGTGATTTCTTTGGGATTTTTAAGCTGAGATTCCTGTTCGGAATTCCTGTTAATCTGAGGAAGATTTTGCTTTCAGTGGTTGGGCAAATCTTGGAAGTGCGAGAGGGACCTGTCTGGGGACTCAGAAACCAGTGGCAAACAGCAGGAATATGCGGCTTAATATCCTTGCAGTGCCCAGATGGAATCACCATCCCTGGAAGTGTTCAAAAGACACGGAGATCTGGTGCTTAGGGACGTGGTTTAGTGGTGGACCTGGCAGTGCTGGGTTAATGGACTCGATGATCTCGGAGTGCTCTTCCAGCCTTACTGATTCTGCAATTCTACGATGATTCTATGATAGCCTCATGATTTTTAACATAACCTGTATCTCTTTCAACTCAGACACCCTCGGGGAGCTGCAGCTCCTGATTTCTGAGTCCGGCCTGCTTCTGCCCTGCTCACCAGCCACGATGTGGTTTGCTCTTTTGTGCTGATATGTTCAGCTATGAACCAGAGCCAAAGAATGTTTTGGACACAGGTTTGACTTACACAGAATCACACACAGATTCACAGAATCAGTGAGGCTGGAAAAGCCCTCCAGGATCATCGAGTCCAACCTGTGACCAATCCCCACCTTGTCACCAGCCCAGAGCACTGAGTGCCCCATACAGTCCTCCCTTGGAATCCTCCAGGGATGAGAACTCCGAACCTTCCTGGGCAGCCCCTTCCAACGCCTGACCACCCTTTCCAGGAAGAAATTCCTCCAAATGTCCAACCTGACCCTCCCCTGGCACAGCTTGAGGCTGTTCCCTCTCATCCTGTCCCTGTTCCCTGGGAGCAGAGCCCGACCCCTCCTGACTGGCCTCTCCTGTCAGAAGTTGTGGAGAGCCAGAAGGTCCCTCCTGAGCCTCCTTTTCTCCAGGCTGAGCCCCCCCAGCTCCCTCAGCCGCTCCTGGGGCTCCAGTCCCTCCCCCAGTCCTGTTCCCTTCCCTGGACATGCTCCAGCCCCTCAATGTCTTTCTTGGAGTGAGAGACCCAAAACTGAACACAGGATTTGAGGTGGGGCCCCAACAGTGCCAGCACAGGGGGACAATCACTGCCCTGGTCCTGCTGGTCACACTGTGGCTGGCACAGCCATTGGCTGCCACTGGCCATGGCCCACCTGGCCACACCTGGGCTCATGTTCAGGCACTGTCAACCTGCACCCCCAGGCCCCTTGCTGATGGAACACTTTCCAAGCCATCTGCCCCCAGCCTGTCACTGATGTCAAATGTAGGTGAGTGCACAGGATGTGTTTTATTACTGCCCAAAACACCCAAACCACACGGGTTCACTGTAGGATTTAAATAAAACTTGTCTCAAGGCTTCAAGACACAGCTGACATGCTCCAGTGTCTTCAAAGGCTGAAATCTCACTGCTGATTAGAAGCAGCTTAATCAGCTTCTTCTCTTGTGCAAAACCAGAAGATTGGGAAAGTTTTGATGAAGATTACGCGAACGTGCTAATTTCTGAGCAGGTCCAAAGGATAAGGAATTTGATTTTGCAATGCAAGCACGCCAGCCTGCAGGTTTGACACCCATTCAGGACACGAAGTAAAAAAATTTGTCATAATTACTTTTTTAGAGAGTCATAAAGCCTCTGATCAATTTTTTAGGGCAACAGAAAATAAAATGTCATTGCCTCTCCATGAGGCAATGACACCTGAAGACTTACATTACTGGAAGTTTTTAGAAATAAATGATATTTAAAAAATCACATTACAGGAAATAAAACAGATTACATAGTCTTGAGCTCCCCTCTGGGAAACCATGTGCTGATGATCAGTCCACAGCAGCCAGAGGAGCCTGATGTCCAGGCAGGAGTTTTCCACGAGCAGCTCAGTGCCACCATTAGGGGTTTCCAGCGCTGGTCTGATGAGTAGGATTAGAAACTGTCAATGAAGCAGAAAAAGCTGCTGAGAGGCAGAAAGTCTTTCCAGGACACACTATTTTTCTCCACCTTTTTGTCATCCCTGTATCCTTGCAGCTCTGAGACACCGTGGTGCTTCCAGCCTTGTCAACAGGCAGCTCTGGTGATGTCAGAGCACTTAGGATGAGTGGTTTGGGGGCAATTTCTTCCCATTTGAAATGGTTAAACTTCTAGCAGCTGCTTTTAGCCCTGGAATTTCATTCCCTCTGGGTTACACAAACACTTTGACTTCCTCCCAGCCTGGTGAGAAAGGAGCCACAGGAAGCAGCTCACAACATTTTAGTGACCATAAGACTACAATAAAAAAAGACATGAGAAAAACTCTGTTGTTTAGAGAGAAGGTGAGCTGGACTCAGTTCCTAAAGAATGGGGTGCAGCCACCATAATTTAGCCTGAATGCAAATATTTGTCCTAAACAACAGTGTTTCCTTCACACAGTTACTCAAACTCAATACAGGAACTGCGTGGAGATGCTTTGTGGTCTGTGTCTTGCAGGACAGTGTAGGTGATCCCCAGGTATTGTGATCATCTATAAATGGGTTGTCAGAAGGAAAAAAAATCCAATCCAGTCTGCAAGTCTCTATTCTCCCACATCCTTTTAGCTGGGAGAGCCCTTGCCAGATGTGTTTCAGTAGGACACTGAGTGTGCACAGGTCTCAGACGAAGACACTGTTTTACTGTGGCACATCATAACCTTGGACCATGTGTGTTAAATTACTGATGTGTGAGGCCATACAGTGTGAAAACTACTCCAGATATACCTTAAACTGATTTAAAGCTTCGGGGAAGATGAGGGGAGAGCAGGGACTTGGAGCAGCAGAGTAAGAAGCTGGAGCAGGTTGGCTACTTCTAGTTGATTTTTTCATGGACACCTTTCCTGTGAGGAAAGACTACGGTTGTCCTGGAATAAGGTCTTTAGAGGACACATTCACAAGGTCCAGAACAGACTGGATTTTCAGGGATTTCTCATCTGCTTGAAAGGAAGAGGCAGGGAATAAGGGATGATGAGAGGGATGGATTGCCTGGAGACCCAGCTAACAGCACCTCTGCCTCCAGTGGTGTCTGAGTGTGGCTGAATGGACAATCATCATCTTTTGAGGGGCAGAGTCACTGTGGAAACCTTAATTCTTTCATATTTTTTAGGCATGGAAGAGACCTTGTAGCATATTTGTTATTTTTGACAGACCTCAGACCACTGGTACCTTTTGTGGCGCTTTCAGGCTCATCTTTCCAGGGTGAGAGGTCAACCACGTCGATCTCTTGGCAATCAACGAAGTCCTCAGGATAAGTGTTGATCTTGAACACATCCCTGGGTATCTCATTGATATGAGTATTGTCACAGATCACCCTCGACACCGAGATTTTTCTCAGTGCTTGCAACTGTTGTGGAGTGAAAACTCCCGGGTTCTCCCACCAGAATCTGCAATGATATTTTCAGAAGCAGTTTGTAGCCTCTGGTTACTTGCCAAGATGGGAACCTGACCACGGTGAGTCTGTGCTTAGATCCACCTTGGTTCTCTAGGCACCCCTCTTTGGAAAGAGGTGTCTCCAGTGTGGCCAGATCTGGATTCTGCCAGTGCAGAGAGCCTGCCTCTTCCACACAGCTGGGATGCGGGGATTTATCCTCCCCTTTAGGCCCTGAGAGCAGAAGTCACCTCAGGCAGAGACCACAGGAGATCCCCCATGGTCTGGAGCTGGAGCTCCTCAGCCACGTGAATCTGGAGGAACAGGCAAAAAAGAGTCCTTTGGCAACTGTGCTAAAATCAAGGGGTGAGCCTTGCTGGGAGCACTCACTGGAGTGCTGGAGGCGGATTGGATTAGCGTCACATGAAATGTCAGTGTATTCCCCCTATAAATGCCTCAGGGAACGTGTCTCTCACCTGTCCCCATCACGCAGGTTCCTGAACTGGGTGCCAATGATGCAGGACAGGAGGGGCCCAACTCTGCCCCGGGGAACCACGGGCTCTGCGACTGCCCCGATCCAGAGGTCGATGTTGTACGGTGTCCCATACACATCCATGAACTTCTTGGCCAGTTTGGGATTGCCGAGCACCTCAGATAATTCTTCTACAGTTTGGGGTTGGGAGAGCCCACAGAAGCCCCTCCAGGCATTGTAACCTGCAAGAGCAGGAACAGCAGATGACCAGGACCCTCCACCACGTCTCCACACCTTTCTTGGCCCATGAGCATGGTCTGCTTCTTCTCATGGCATTACAGGGTCTGCAAGGCGCAATTGTCCAGGCAGTCCCAACAAATGTCACATTTTCAAAGGTCCCTCTCATATGTACACACTAAACTAACAGTTTGGGTTGTCTTTGTGACAAAAGGCTCATCCTGTTGGTTACAGCTCTCTAGAGCTGAGGGTGAATGCATCAGTCCTTGCAGCTTTGGCAGGCAAAATTTCTGGGATCAAATTTTTAGAAAAGAGCAAATCTGGCTGTGTTTAACCCAAGAGAACCCGTTCTTCTCCAGCACCTTGGGCAGTCCCACCTGTGGGTGCAAGTCACTTCTGCTCAGAACTCCGGGCACAAGACAAGATTGATGGGCAAAGAACAAAGCCCAGGGGGTCTGTCTGAGCCCATGTGAAAGCTGAATTTGGTCACTTGTGTCTGTACCTTCTGTACCATTCACACTCTCTCTTTGCAGTACACCACTGTCTCTCACCCTCTTTCTTACATTATCCCAACTACCATCTTTGATTTCTGAGCCTTTTGTCCTTGTCTTAAATGCCTCATAAAAAGATTTTTATAATACAGAGACCTTTTATTCCCTGAGCTTGGCTATCTATCCATCCTTCACTCTCAAATCAAGGTACTGTTTCTTCCCATTAGTATAGAAAAAGTGTAGTTCATTCATGGAATAACCAGCAGAAGGAAAAAAAGTGTTCACAGGAGCTGTGGACTTGTGTCTCCTTACCTGGAAGGCCATGGTCTCTTCCCCGTTGCATGTTCATGGCTCCTAGATCCAGACCCATCACCTCTGTCTGTTCAAAGAGGTGGTTCTGGAGCTCCTCGACGAGCAGCTGGTTCTGTTTCATGAGTTTCGCGTGATCCACCACCATGCCCCGGACCAGGGGGTCGATGCCTCCTGCAGCCATTGCAAATCAAGGAGACATTTTTTGTGCCAAGCTGCAGCTTTGATGGTCCCTTTCATGCAGCTGAAACAGTCTGCTCTGGGCTGGGTGGGGTTTTCCATCTCCATATTTTCACTTCAACATGTGTGTATGGAATTATAGAATCAGAGAATCATAGAATCATGGAATGGTTTGGATTGGAGGGACATTAAAGCTCATCTCATCCCATCCCCTGCCATGGGCAGGGACACTTTCCACTAGCCCAGGGTGCTCCAAGCCCTGTCCAGCCTGGCCTTGGACACTTCCAGGGATGAGGCAGCCCCAGCTTCTCTGTGCAACCTGTGCCAGGGCCTCCCCACCCTCACAGTGGTAGCTGTATGAATCTGTACATATCTGCATGTGCCAGTAGATGAGGCCTCACATAGTAACTAAATTCCTTGTCCCTCCCTATCCCTCAGCCCTTCCTTCCACAGCCCTAAATCTACTCGCTGTTCACAAGTCCCTTTCCAAGTCTGCTCCTCAGCCCACCAGTCTCCAGCACGTCCTGGTGCCTGGGGGTCTGTCCAAGGTTTTAGGTTTTGCAATGGATTTCATTTATAATTCACTATTAATTGATAGGTAATTATTAAAACATTAAATGCAATGATAGAATAAATTCATATTTGATTGTCTGTGTCCTTTTCATAGCAATTAAGGAGACAGTAGGAGCAAAACACAGAAAAATTGGCTTCACATGTGTAATTATATTTTTCATAATTAGTTAAATAACTCATTTAGGAAGAGACATTTGTTTTCCTTGGAAAGAGTCATGTCTGGAGATCTCAGCTGGGTAATAGCAGGACCCCACAACTCCAGTTAGAGCCAGGAAGAGGCATGGGCACCTCTAGGAAGGAACGATGCTGCCTAAGCTCAGTTAAACTGGATGCATCACCCGCTGTCCACGTCTCCTGATTACAGGGGGATAGAAGAGCTTTGATTGACGTGGATTTTGGTGGGCTGATGTTTGGCACAGGGAGTGTCGTGCCTCCTGGAGCAGGAGCAGCTGCACGATCTGAATGGATGTGGAACACTCCCACTGTCGGGTGCTGCTGGGGTGGGAGGTGTCCAAGGAAAGCCTGGACGTGGCGCTCAGTGCTCTGGGCTGGGGGAGAAGGTGGGGATTGGGCACAAGTTGGACTTGATGGTCTTGAAGATCTTTTCCAACCAAAATGATTCTGGGATTCTGTAATTCCATGTGCCTGAGCAGCTGATCTCCACCTAAGGACCACTACCCCACATTCTTACCTTCCATTATAATTCTCCATGGAGCACAAAAGGTCAAGTGAAGAGGGACATGGGAGAAGGAACCCAAAGGCTGAAAGCTCTCATTCAAACGGGACACAAAAGGCTGCACTGACGTGTGGCCGAATCGGAAAGCCAGGGAAAAAACGTTTGAGGCTCTCGGATCCACCTTCTCGTCGTAACCCCTGTATGAAGGGATCCACTTGCTGGCTTCCGCGGCCAGCAGGCGTGAGAGGTAATCTCTGTACGTTATGATCTGAAAAAGCACAAGAGCACAGCAAGTTCCCAGCAGCTGCAGCGGAAATGCCATCAAAGTCAAGTGCAGAGCATGAATGTGGACTGTGCAGCAGAATTCATTAAGATCTTCAAAAAAAGAGCTGTAGCAATGGAAAGTGTTTAACATAATAGATTAAAATTATTTTAAAATGTGAAATTATTTTTTATAATATATGATTTATACATTAGATATAATAAATAATTGAGAAATTGGTAAAATTATGCATTAAAAAGCTCTGGATATCCATTCTGTCTGAGAGGGACCATCCTCATTCACAATTTCCAATGCTCACAAATAACTCCACTGATTCAGCAAAGTATGGTTTTCCTCCTCTTCCTGGAGGGAAGTGTGTGGATGACAAACAGCCAGCAGTGATCGGTACCTGGTTTATGGCAATCACAATCTTTCGACTCTCCTGGTAAAGCTTTTCCCCATCCCAGTGGGGATTTAATTTCCTCAGCTCCGTAGCCAGGCGATTGTGCTCTCGGACAAAGAGAGTGTGCATTGCAGACAGACCCAGGTTTTCTGTCACTCGTTTGTCACCTAAAATGAAAATACTTTAGGAATTTTGTACCTTGCTTTCAATTTCAGAAGCAGGTTTTTGTGTTAGGACACATGAGTAACAAGTGACAATGTTCTTGGCAATAATGCTGGCTGCTCCATCCCTGGAAGTGTGCAAGGCCAGGCTGGACGGGGCTTGGAGCAGACTGGGATAGAAGGTGTCCCTGCCCATAGCAGGGGTTGGAATGGGATGAGCTTTAAGGTCCCTTCCAACCCAACCCAACCCATTCTGGGACTCTCTGAAAACTGGAGGGGACCCAGTGCAGACCCTCTGCGAGCTGATGGAAGAAGCATTGAGCATCTCCTCACTCAGCAAGGAATTCTTCTCGTGTGCAGAGAATGAGGAAATGGGAACACTCTGTATCCTTATGACGGATTTTGCAAGCCTCACATTTATAATGGCTTTTTTATGTTGTGCCTGTGATGGATCACTTCCAATTTGAATCAGTTCTGTGTTTGTCCTCAGTTTGTTTAAATTTCAGACAAACTTCAAATTTCAGACTTTTCTTCTGATGTAGAGTGGGTAAGTTAATTAATCAATTACCTAAATTGATTAAGAGTGTTTAATTGTCAGTATTGATTGGGTTGAGAACTGAATCATAGAATCATAGAATGGAAGCGACCTTAAAGTCCATCTCGTTTCAACCTTCCACTGTCCCAGGTTGCTCCAAGCCCAGTCCAGCCTGGCCTTGGACAGTTCCAGGGGTCCAGGGGCAGCCACAGCTTCTCTGGGCAGCCTGTGCCAGGGTCTCACCACCCTCACAGGGAACAATTTCTTCTGTAAATCTAATTTAATCTACTCTCTTTCAGTGTAAAGTCATTGCCCTTTGTCCTGCCACTCCAGTTCCAGATGCAGTCCTCCTCCAGCTTCCCTGCAGCCCCTTCAGATCCTGGAAAGTGCTGTAAAGTCTCCACACAAACTCCTCTTCTCCAGGCTGAACAGCCCCAACCTTCTCAGCCTGTCAGTGCTGAAAAGCTGACAATTGACATTCAATTAATGAATAGTGAATTCTAGGTAGGATAAATAAAGTTTCTGAGAAGTTTTAGGCACTGGTGGTTATTCTATTGAAAATTTCTCCTACCTTTCGAAAGACTTTATAAAGGGAGAATGATTTGCTGTAATTCTTCTGGGAAATTAAAATAATCTTTATGTTTATTAATCAATTATTGCTTGATTATTTTTCCTTTCTGATTTGGGGGAGGATCCCCTGTCTTTCACCTTACATAGTCAAGTCTTGAAGTGCCTCACTGAAATATCACAGAATATTCTGTGTTGGAAGGGACCCACAAGGATCCTGTAAGGAGACACTTGACCCTTTTTAACTTCACGGCCACTGAAAACAATCCCCCAGCTGCCCCTTACCTGCTTTAAAGCAGGGGATGTTGGCGCTGTGGTTGGTGAGAACACAAACGCTGTGCGTTGCGTTCTCGAAGGGCAGCAATTCCAGCCCCGCGTCCGTGAAATCCTGGTTCACGGCCATCAGGCCCAGCTGGCTGCTGAGGTTCCTCAGGCTCCGTGCCAGGGCGTCGTCGCTGCCGTACACGGTGCTGGCGTCGATGAAGGACGTGGCGGCGTTGAGCTGCTCCCGGATGAACGTCCCGGGGCTGCACACGGAGGCCGACTGGACGAACGGCATGCAGGTGTCGGAGTTCAGCATCCGCGGGTCGTCGGGGGGGAACTAGAGCGAACGAGCGAAGAGATGCCTCAGAAAGTCCCGTGGTTTTATTTTTGCGGCCGTAGGAGAGTGTGGGATGGGTGAGAGTCAGGATACCTTAATGGGGAAGCAGGGGGGCTTGAAGGCACAGCTGGTGTGGCATTGGAGCTCCAGGCTCGCTCCTTCCCCGCTGGCAGGGGCCAAGTCTATGTCGTGGTTGACCCACTGGCCCCAGTGCATGAAGACCAGCGAGAACTGCTGGTCTGCAGTGACGTCCTCGTTGGCTGTGTGAGCAATTTCGTTGGATACTTTTCGAACCTGCAGAAAACAGAAATGAAAATGTGTGGGACTGCCTCTGCCGTGGTGGATTCGCCTCTCACTTGAACACCCACTGTGAGATCTTAGAGTCTCAGATCATGAAGGTTGGAAAAGACCTCCAAGATCTTCAACCTTCAACTGAGTATCCCCATTCCCATTAAAGCATATTGAGAAGTGCCACGTCTACCTGTTTTTTGAACACCTCCAGGGAGTGACTTCTCCACTGCCCTGGAGATCCTGCTCCAATGCTTAGCCACTATTTCAGTGAAGACATTTTTCCTAATATCCTCAACCTCCCCTAGTAGAATTTCAGGCTATTTCCTTTTGTTCTGTCACTTGTTCCCTGGGAGAAGAGGCCAACCTCCACCCACTTCTTTCAGGTAGTTGTAGATCATGCACAAGATGATCTTAGATAAGCTCCTAAGAGTTAATTATGGCATTAAACAGTTCCATGTCATTCCCCAGCTCTATCCAATCAGGTGTAAAAGTAGACTTCATAGTCCTTCAGTCAAACCCGACCATTCCAGATGAAACCTGCTCACACGCATCCAGAAAGCCAAGAATGTGGCTGAGGAACTCCCGAACCTTGTGGTTTGTACAAACCTCCTGGTGTCCCTGAGAACACTGACTGCAGAAGTCCTTGGGATGTGCACTTTAGAAACTGCTTAGGGAAGCATCCACAACCTTTTTGCCCATGTCTGTCTCCAACAAAAAATATTAACCCAAGCCATAACTCAGTTGTGCAAAAGCAGCCTCAGATCAGCTCCTGAGATCAAAGATCAAGCGATTTACACCCTAGATGTTGCCACTGCTTCCTTCCTGGTGGGTGCAGTGAGGGCAGTGTCCACGCTGATGGCTGCATTAGGATAACGACTCTCACCAGCGGGAGTGGGAATCCATTGTAGCGCTTCCTTTTGCTGGCTCCTCTGGGAACAGACACTCCATCCTCGTACACGGCCGGGAGCCAGCGTGCGAAGGCGCGGTTCGAGGACCCCAGGTGGGAGTGATTTCTGCAGCATCACCAGAAAAACAACCTCTGTTTTTATTTCAAACATCAACAGCCTTGTACAGACCAACATTTTGCAGCCCTTTAATCCGTGCCTGAGCACTCTGCTAACAGGGGTGAGAGTGTGAAAGCACCCAGGTTATTACTGTGGGGAAAAATGAACTTTTTAAAATAAGATGCCTCATTCCACTATATTAATTTTATCTGGCATTTAAACCCAAGTGGATTTTATTTGGCATTTAAATATCTGTACTACCTCTGTCTTCACTGCTGCCACAAAATCAGCCTCACAGCAGGGCCATCACCAATGGGCAGGGTGGCCATGTCTTGTCCAGCTGGGGGCTGGAAGCTTCCAAGGATAAAGATCTTCCACCTCTGTGGGGATCCGTGCCAAGGCTGCCCCTTGGGGAAGTTTTTACACAGACCCTCTCAGCCTGCAGCTGTGGCCATTGTTGTGTTGCCTCACACTGCTCCGAAAAGTCTGAATTGCTAAACTCAGCATTTTGTGTTCAGAAGAACAATTATTCTGATTGAGCCAATGATCTGTGGCCCTGCAGACACAAACCCACAGGTTATTTCATAGAATCAGAGAATGGTTTGGGTTGGAAGGGACCCTGCTTTGGGGAGGGACACCTTCCACTAGACCAGGTTGCTCCAAGTGCCATCCAACCTGGCCTTGAGCAATTCCAGGGGGAAACCAGCTGCTCAATATCACCTGGTGCACAGCAACTTTCTGTGTTTAAGCTCCTAAATCCACAAAACACAGGCAATGCCTGTCTATACAACTGGATGTGGCACTCAAGGATTCTGGTCTGGTTGACAAGGTGGGGATGAGCCAAAGGTTGGACTTGATGGTCTTGGAGGTCTTTTCCAACCTAAATGATTCTGTGATTCTGCACTGGAAAAGGAGAGGAATACCCAATGCTTATAGCAGTGTGCTGTAAAATAAGAGTGTGTCCTAGGAAAATGACCACGCCAGAGCCAAAGCAATTCCATCCAATATTAAGGACTCAGGACCACCAGACTCTTGTTCTAATTGCTATTACTGTCCTTGCAGGCAAAATATTCTCATGGTGTGTGCCTCAAGCTGAGCAAGATCCTTGGAAAATGTTAACAGCGCAGGGATCTCTCAATCCCAGTGCCTCGTTATCTCTCCGACAGCTCAACAAGGCCAAGGATAACCCTACCCTGAGCCTCAAGTCAGCATGGACACAGAATCCCAGAATGGGTCACGCTGGAAGAGACAACACTGGGGTCACCTGGTCCCACATCCCTGCTCAGGCAGGGTCATCCCAGAGCACACGGCACGAGATTGTGTCCAGATAGTTCTGGAATATTCCCAGTGAGGGAGACTCCACCCCCTCCCCGGGCAGATGGACACTGATGTCCCTGTGGGGCTGGAGGCCCTAGAGTCCGTGGGAACAGACTGACTGGAACACCCCAGTGAGCACGAGCTCCCCGCTCACTGATACTGAGCTGTGATCTGTCTCCACATCTGGCACATCTGTTTCATGCCAGATGCACATTGGATGCAAGTCCCACTCAGACCTGGGGGCTGGAGCTGGCACAGCAGGACAGGGAGCCTTGACCACCATTGTCAGGCAGAATTTGGTCATTTTCTGGTCAAAAATTTTAAAAAAGCGAACAAGGAAACAATTGTTTGATCCCAGCTTTGAACCTGGAGGGAAACTATGTGCAAAAATCTGAAAAGCTAATTTTCTCAGATGAAGGACATGCAATACACACAGTTGGAAGAGCCAAGAATTAAAGTCTTATCTAATTCCCATCCTTACTCATCACACAGATATGTCAATAGCTGAATATTATCATCTGAATCAGCTGGGGAAATGAGTATTATCCCTATGGAAGCATGGAGGAGTGATTACCTGCAGCCTCCAGCAAAATGAGAGGCTGAGTCATAGCCCCAAAATTTCCTCAGCTTCTCACCTGCCCCCACCCCAAGAAGTCCTTTCCTTCATCCAAAGCAGCACATAAAGGGCAATGGGCTCAAATCTGAGATTTTCAAGAAATTACATCTTTTTCCTACCAGGCAAAGTTTGAAATTAACCCTTTGTTACAGGCTCATTAAACTGAGCATTTCACTCTTCTTGCCTTGTCAAAAGGCACTTGCTCAAATGATCTTAAGTCATTCACCCTGGGTCAGAATACAGACCTGAGGCTCTCCTTGTCAACACACAAATCCTACCTGTTGTTGCACTCCCCAGTAATGGTCCTATAAATGTCCCTCTCTGGGCATTTAATGGAACGAGTCTGGTAGTCACAGCCAGTGCCCTTGGAAATCACCTCCTTCTGCCTCCTGCTGAGTAAGTCTGCAAGAGAAACCCTGTAAAGGAACATCTGATCCTACTCTTGTTGTTTCAGCTTCTCGGTGTTCTGGGTCAACATTTGAGCCAGCTGAATCAGAGCTATGGATATAGAACATCTGGATTGGAATTGTCAATTTGGTGCCTAAACCCTTCTGTGGATCAACTTTCTCCTCTGGACTGGGGAAACTGGGTGGGCATGGAACAACTTTCCAGGGGAATATGGGGAGCATCATCACCAGGAAGGTTTTACCCCAGCTAGGGACAAACGATGAGTTTGCAGAGTGGTACAACCCAGACCAGAAAAGGAAGCTGGAGAGTTTTCAGTGGGCACAGTCTCCAGTGGGTCTTGTCCCAGGTTTGTCACAGGTATCGCTAGGCTGGTTTTATCAAAGATAGGACAGATGCACTCCCAGAGATGATGAATAAAGCCACCCGGGAGTCTGGTCTGTCTCTGAGCATCCTTAAAGTCTATTCCACTGTTGGGGAAGGGTTTTATTCCCAATTATTTGGGTCATGGCAGAGCTGCTCTCTGCCACCTGCTGTGGCACATTTCCTGCTCTTAGCTCTCTGTAAGATAATATTGATCTAAACCACATTACCTGTGACATTGAACTTCCGTTCCCCAGAGAGATGCAGCTTCCTTTTGAGGAGTTTTACAGTAGTTTCCAAGTAATCAGCAGCCCGGACTGCAGATCTGGTTCTTCCTACAGGATCCTTTAGGTGCTTCAGGAAATCCATCGGGTTGACGATATTTTCCTCCAGTTTCCTCTTTAAGCTGAACATAAAAGAGTGACATGAAGCACCATCTCTGAACTCAGAGCTCCTCTGTCGTGCTGGGCTGGGTGTAATTAGCTGTGACAACATTGCAGGGTCGCAGGCAGGCCCTGCCCAGTAGGACCAGCTGCCTGCACATCAGCACGTCAGCTCGGATGGTTTTGGCAAACAAATCACTGTAATCCCCTACTTCAATTTTGCATTACTTCCTTGTCACAATAAATTTTGTTCCATTGGGTGGAAATCCAGATCAACGAACTGTGACAGGATAAAATGTTACATTTAGTATGTTGCAAGATGTATTCTGTGAACAGAAGGACAACCTCACTCCTGTTCCATCTCTTTCTGGTCCCACGGCTCTGTCTTAATACTTGATTCCACTGCCTGGAACCAGCCTTTTGGGAAAATCACAGACAATACCTAGAGTCTGGCTTCCACTGACACTTATTTGAGACAGAGTGTCCATCTGCACGGTTTCAGTCCTTCCGGGACTGCCGGGAGAGGTGCAGAATCCTGCTTGCCCGGAGGGGACTCACACACGTCCGGCACGTCTGAACCACTACGGACCAGCGAGAGGTGCCCGTGGCAGTGAAGGTGAGGCAGCAACACTTGGGGGTCATGGCTGGTGGCTCTGGGACCAGAATCCAGCCAAACTGGGCAAAAGGATCCCTCCAGCTATGACAAGGAGAGCCCTGGCACTAAGGCCTCTCCAGAATAAATATGCATTGGAAACCAGAGAAAACACACATATATTTTATCTTATTTCCTTAAAATATTGGGGCCCACATGCGGAAAGAACTCACCTTTTTCGGGCCTGTAAATAAGCTGTGTCTACCAGCTGCCTGGCCTCAGTAATGATGCTCAGGAGAGATGAATCTGACAGCACCTCTGAGACCTCTGCTCAAAAAAATAAAAGAAGAAAAAGCAGAAATTGAGAATACTCAATTATAACATACACCAGGAGCTTTGTTCTCCACTGAACCATATCCCAAGCTGCCACATCTACAGGTTTTTTAACACTTCCAGGGATGATGACTCCACCACTGCCCTGGGCAGCCTGTTCCAATGCTTCCCAACTCTTTCCATGAAGAAATTTTCCCCAATATCCAGTCTAAACCTCTGGCAAAATTTGAGGCCATTTCCTTTCATCCTGTCCCTTGTTCCCTGGGAGCAGAGCCCAACCACCCCCGGCTGCCCCCTCCTGTCAGGAGCTGTGCAGAGCCAGAAGGTCCCCCCGAGCCTCCTTTTCTCCAGGCTGAGCCCCCCCATCTCCCTCACATCTCCTGGTGCTCCAGCCCCTTCCCCAGCTATAATTCCCCGTGAGAAGGGAAGTGCACAGAAGAAGCCAAAGATCCAAACTCTGCCCCAGGTTCCCTGACAGAAAAGGATGATTTGTGCATGGAAGAGCTGTCGGTTAAATAGGGAGTTTCCTTCAGCAACTTTCTCAGGTATCGACTTCATTGTTAGTGGATCAATCTACAGGATATTTCAACTCTTTATTGGAGCTGTGTCTAACTGGGAACTCAGTCTGAGTTTTGATTCCCACCCTTTCCAGCACAGCAGCAGCCAAAGGACAAGCAGGAACCTACCATTCCCTGAGGAGCCCATTGCTCCGACTGCGCAGAGAGCGACGATGGATCCCAGGAGCGTCATCCTGGGGTTTGTGCCTGGAGAGAAATGCAACATAAATCCTCGAGGGGCAGAGCTTCACTGAAGGGTCAGAACAGATTGACACGTTTGGTTTCAATATCTCTTTCAGGATCCAGGAATAAAATCGAGCTGCCCTCTGTCCAGATCCGTTGGTGGGACTCGGGCTGGGGCTGTGGCTGTAGGTGTTGGCAGGACACAGGGACACCCCAGAGTGGTGGGACCTTCAGCAAACTGGGCTGAGTAGCTGCCAAGGAATAGGCAGACAGGTACAGTCCAGCCTCAGTGATGGAGAATATTGGGAAGGTGAGTTGGAAGAGGGCAGTGTCTCTGTGTCCTGACTTTGGGAATGTCCACAAGCAGCTGGTGCAAAGGAGCCCGACCCCACACATCCCTCCCTGCCCCCTCTGTCTTGTTGCTGAACAAAACGAGTTAGTTGCCACATCCACCACCCCTGCCAGTCCTCCTGCTGCTCCCTGAAATTTGTGTCTCTTCCTGTTTCCCATGAACAGCAGAAATGTGTATGATCTGTTCCACCAGTGTCTCGCACCATGGCACAGCACCTTCCCTGAGTGGAGACTTTCAGCCAAAAGGTTGCAACTAGAACTATATTAAGTCATTTAGTCAACATTTTAACTGTTTAGAACAGGACAGAGAGACAAAATTTGGAAGAACTAACAGATTTCTCACAGTGGGAGAGGTTATCTTACATTTACAATCCATGGAAATACTTGGATCATCTTCCCGGTCTGCTGCTTATTCCTTGCAGTCTTGCAGGATATTTCTGCATGAGGCAGAAGTGCTGTCTTTGCTCACTTCTCACAATAAATTAAATGCACATCGAGGGAGAAGGAGGAATGAAGGACCACCAGCTCCCAACACTCCACTCTGCCTCCTGTCTCCTTGAGCTCATCCATGGAATGCACCAGTATCCACACCAGAAATATCAAATACAGATATAAAATGAAAATGCATTGATCTTACCTGCCATCTCTGCAGCACTGGCAGGGCTGGGAAAGAAGGCAGTCCTTTATACACCTGCACCAGGGCAGAAATTCGCCGGGTCTAAGCTGGGCGTGGCCAAAAAACTGGGACCAGGTTGAGCCAAGAGGAAATATCTGCTGGTTTGCTTTCCTGGAATAAGCTAAAAAGTGCACACTTCTCCATTCCTTCTGACTTCCTTCTTGAAAAAGCAATAAAAAAAGAATAAAAGCACATTTCTTTCCTGCGAGTGAGAGAGATGGGCTTAACTTTTCAATGGTAAAAGATGATGGTGGAATTTGGGTTCTTTTTCCTTGTTGGTTGACATCTCTGATGGTTTGGGAAGCCAGAAATGGATCATTTTGCCAACACGCATTTGTGGAGCATCCCAAGGTCCACATCCAGCATGTGTGAATGGCGGGCCTGCCACAATTCGTGTCCAGGAAAACCAAGGCTGTGTCACATCAGGGATTTGGAAATTCCTATAAAATTGCTGCTGATTACTGGGGATGGCCCAGACTGGACAAGGAATGAGGCAGTTGCACAGAGCAGGGTCAAGCTGTCTCCAGCAAAATCACATGCACAGAAATAAGGACAATCCCAAAGTTACATCTGTGCCAATGCCTACAAAGGAACCAAGTGTTAGGCCAGGTGATATAATTCACTTCAGTGGGAATTATGACAGATGGTTAGGAGGGGATTCTTCCCTGTGAGGGTGGGGAGGCCCTGGCACAGGGTGCCCAGAGAAGCTGGGGCTGACCCTGGATCCCTGGGAGTGTCCAAGGCCAGGCTGGACGGGGCTTGGAGCAGCCTGGGCTAGTGGAAGGTGTCCCTGCCCATGGCAGGGGGTGGGATGGGATGAGCTTTAAGGTCCCTTCCAACCCAAACCATTCCAGGATTCCATGATATGCAGGAGGGAGAAGGACTGTACTTCAGTGGACTAACGGGAAGGTAGTAGAAATAATCTAATCCTTTGAGCATTGGTGAGGCTGATAACAAAAGACAAGGCCAAATTTTCTTACCATCAATCAGCCTTGTAAACCTCCCCGGATTAGGGAGCCAATCCTTTCTACTGTTTAAATATTTTCACAGGTCTTATTAAACCAAAATAAATAAAAGAAAAGCGTATATGATAAAGGAAACTGATACCAAAAAGATGCCATTTTAAATCTGTGGGGGGAAAAAAAAGGAACAAAAAAAAGATGTGTGAAGGCCAGGTTTTCGGAAACTGAAAATGCAAAGTCAAAATTTCTCGCCTAAAGAGAAGTTTGAAGCCACAGCAGAAGTTGGCCCCTGGCACCAAAAGGACTCTGCTCACCCTGCCAGGTACTCCACCTTGTCTATCCAGCTTTCCCTGGAAAATGTGCACAGGCAGAAGTCCAGGTGGAAGCTGGGTGGTTTTGTAACTTCTTTTGTGTTTGTGGCAGGTATCTCTGTCATTAGTGACTGTTAAGCTCCTGTCTGACCACACAGGAGCCGCTCTGGCAGTCCCAGTGGCACCACCTGAGCTGGCACCGAGGCCCTTTCCTGGCGGAGGGGAACAGGGACCTGTCCACAGCCAGGTGAGGGACACTCAGAGACGTGGCAGGAGCGGCTGACTTCAGACTGTCCCGTGCTTGGACTGTGGGGGTATAAGAGCCCAGGGTTTCCTTTGTTTGGATCCCTGCTCAGAGACACCAACTGTTATTCTGTTGTGGCACCAAGATTAAATCATTTTGAGCATCCAGACAACTGTGACTGATGTGGGAAACCTGGGGTCAAGCTGGTGAGGAAACCTGGTCTGAGTGGGTGAGTGTGGGGGTGTGGGGTGGCAAGTGGGGTCACTGGAGCCACCGCTGGGGAGGGACCTCAGTCCCAGCTCAGGTGGTGCCAGTGGGACAGCCAGGGTGGTTCCTGGATGATCAGACAGGGAAGCTTCTCTAACACCTCACTGCCAGGCTGGGGACCCCCCTTGCCCTTGGACAGGGACACTGTCCACCCTTGAGGACGCACATCCTTGTGGGCAAGTGGCCCCACGCTGCTCCCATGGCTCCTGCCAGGCAAAGGTTGCCTTCACATTAGATGTCCTGTCCATTACTGGGGTGTAAGTGCAGTTCCCAAGGCTTCCACATGTCAGGCAAGCTGTCCCATGTCACCTCCAACTGGGATTTGTGGTGTTTCACTGCAATCTTTGGAGCTTCCAGAGAAACCAGGGTATCCTGCTCACCAAGACCGATGTACATTCAGCAAAGTGTGCAAGATACCCAGGCAACCAGGGCTATAATTATCCATTAGTTATCCAACCAAGCAGCAGGTCTCCTCTCTGTCTTGAGAAGATGCAGATTTCTTCTCTCTCAGGCTCTTGGCATTGCTAACATTACTTTCTGGTCCTGTTCAGGCTGCACATCTTCACCTGTAAATCCCAGTATAAACCCAGAGCTGTGTAAACTGATGGTGTTTGCTGAACGTGTGACTCAGCAGCAGCTGTAGGAACAAGGTCATTAAACTCCAGCAACACAAATAAAAGAAAGAGCTCATTATTGCATTCCTATTTCCCATCCTGATGGCAAAAGGCAACATCCTCCCTTTCCTCGCTCGACACCTCTGATATTCCTGCAAGCTCTTTCATCTTTGTTTTCATAGAAATCGTGGAAATCATAGAATCACACAATCCCTGACTGGTTTGGGTTGGAAGGGACCTCAAAGGCCATCTCATTCCACCCCCTGCCATGGGCAGGGACACCTTCCTGCCCAGGAAGGTCACTAGACCAGGTTGTCTCAAGCCCTGTCCAACCTGGTCTTGCATGACAGAGACACATTTAAATCCCAGGTGTGAACCACGATGCCTCAAGTTTAACAGTGATTAAGGACTTAATTTAGGTATAACTTCAAACATACAAAGTTTCCTCTTCACCTGCCAATGGTGTCTTTTTCCTATATTTGAAACTGTGGATTTATTTACAAACTGACAAAGCCTGTACAAGCCAAGCAGTCCTTGTCCAGGGCACAAATTTACAGAACTGTATCCAGTCCATCTTCTGCTTCAATAGATGAAGGGCAGAGCTTGTAAAGGGATGGAGTGAGCAGGATGAAACAGAAAAAAACTGAGAAGTGATAGGTTACAGCACAGAAATTGTAGGGCAAGTAGAGGAGGAAAACTTACCAGCAGCTCAGAGGTGACATTTCATAAAACCAGATTGTCCAGCTTCAAAAATAGAAAGGCTGCAGCACTAAAAAAGAACTTTAACTCTTCATGGGTAAAGGGAGTGACAGCAGCAGCAAGGGATGCTCAGGAGGTGGCACCACAGCATCACTGAGGGGCTCAGGGGCGTCTCCAGCTGTGTGATGCCGGGAGTGACGTTATCACCTCTTTTGGAAGGTCTCCTTCGAAGACTCAGCACCCAAGGCTATGAAGCCTCCTTGGTGCATCTCCCCACCTGCCATGGAGATACTTCACAGCCACGGGAGGTGCTCTGGGGGAGCCCAAGAGCCTGGGGACACACCAGTGAGGACAGGCTGCTTGGCGGCTCCTTCCGGACCTCCCTCAAGCAGCAGGCACAGTGCCCAGGGCTGCAAAGCCATGGAAAGGCATCTGTGACTTTCTAGCACAGTCGTAGGACCCACCACACACACCAGGACAATGGATGCACATCCATCCATGGAAAAAGCTCACCTTGCAAGGCCCAAATGGGACTCCGGTCCTGAGCAGCAGCCAGAACACTTCTGCCCTAAGGACAACAATTTTTCCCCAGGGGCTGGAGCCTTATTCCCCTTCCCATGGACCAAACTTCCCGAATAAAACATTCAACTCCTCCTCATGAACCAAACTTCTTCCTGCCCTGTCCTTTAGCAAACCTCTCTTCCATCCCTTCCACTTTTCTTCCAGACCGTGAACCCACACTTAGGCTGGAAAGTGGGAGATGGCTTCTCTGGAGATGGGGCTGGCAGGACTAGAAGACACCACACAGGAGGATGATTTCTCTATTTTCCATGTATCTTCCTGCTCTGGAATCAGTTCCCATCTCATCTGGAAATATGGGACACAGCAGAAGCTGTTCTCAGGCCGCTGGAAAGCCCCTGGGAGAACACACGGCTTCAAACGCTACAGAGATTTATTTAAGCAAAGAGAGAGTGGAAGAAGCTTTAGATCCCACTGCAGTTTTCATTGTGCCCCACAGCTGGCAGATATGGGAGTCATCCACTGCCATGGGCACTTTTTCCTGGACTGCAGTGTAAGTTCTGAAGAGGCTGAATATGTGAATAGAAGTAAAAAAGGACCACAGACCTTGTGGTTTGATTCAATGCTTAACCTTGTGAAGGAATGTCTGTATGGACAGAGCTTGCAGGGGTTCCCTGGTATTCCAAGGCTCCTCTGGATCATCCTATGCCCTCACACTGCAACCAGTGACATGCTGGTTTATGGTGAGAGCAGTGTCTAACATTGCATCAAGTGATGGGAGGGAACAGTGAATCAAGGAACCACAGAATCATTTACGTTGGAAAAACCCTTTAAGACCATTAAATCCAACCACTCCTACTGCCAAGGCCACCACTAAACCATGTCCCCAAGTGCCACACTTGCACATTTTTTGAGCACTTGCAGGGATGGTGGCTCCACCACTGCCCTGGGCAACTTGTTCTAGTGCCTGACCACCCTTTCAGTGAAGGAATTTTTCCTAATATCCAACCTAAACCTCCCCTGGCACAAATTGAGGCCGTTCCCTCTCGTCAGGAATGGTGAGCGCAGTGTGCTGGGTCCCGCAAAGCCAGTGCTCAGGCAGGGCTGTCACTATTTCCTGAAACCTGGGAGATCAAAGGGTGAAAAGGAGAGTCTGAACATTTCCTTGAGGAAGATGCTCTGCCTCATGACACACCTTGTGGTTTTCTCTATTGCGTAACACTGCAAAGTGCCGTTTGTTACGAGAGAAGAGCTGCCAGTTCTCTGTTGGACTCAGACTTTCTATGAGCACATCCCGTTCTCTTTACCAGGCAAGATTGTTTTGTCTGTAAATATCACAAGAATTTTAGATGAAAATAGGTGTTCACTGCCAGCAAGGCAAGATTAGATAAGGAAAAAAGTCAACAAAATGAAAAGTTCAGAGGAATATTGGGGCAATTCTGACCAGTGCAATGAAAGTGTGAGTCCAGTCAGGCTGCGAAAACAGCTGGGGGCTATGGTGTCCTCCAGTCTCCTCAGATCCTTCTGTTGGGGCTCTCCAGACCACACCTTTCACCATCCTTAACCCCCTCAGACCTCTCTTTCCAGGTCTGGTCCCCTCCAAGCTCCTCTGTTAGGGTGCCACTGCTCTCCAGGTCTATCCTTTCCATATCATGGTGGAGCCCTCCAGAGCCCTCATTTTGGGGTCTGGTAATGTGCAGGTCCCTGCCGATAAATCCCTATGGGAGGGGCATGGAGTGCCAGTGACATAGGGAAGCACTTGCACAGCTCTTGGACACAACTCCAGGAACCCAGGGAGGGCTTTGGATGTCTCAGGATGAGTCCCCAGAGCCAGCTCCCACCCAAACTAAGGATAATGCTTCTAGACTGCCCTCCAAATAGGATTTATGCTCCAAAGAAGAGGCCAAGTCACTACCAGACCTTGCTCAGCAAGGATTTCCTCTCAACAGCCACCTTTTCCTTCTTTCTCCAAATTCCCTGTTCCAAAAGCTCAAATGCAGGCAGCAACCTGGTGAGAACCACACAAGTCTGGGAGGTCTCCTACCAGCTGCAGGACAGAACGGGCCAGGTCCACAGCTCAGGCTGCCTAGGAGAGCCATGCCTGGACACGCTGCCACAGAGGCAAAAGTAGGGACATTGTGGGAAGAGGGGATGGTGAAGGCTGGGATGTTCCCAGGCTAGAAAAGGAGGTCGGGGACAATTGTCCAGGGACGAGTTTCCTGGTGGATTCAAGGAGATGAGATGGGACACAGACCTCCCACCATGTCCATGGTGTCACCACTGATGTGGCCAGTGCCCTGTCCCCATTCGCAGCACGGCTGGGATGCTCCGTGCGGGGCGGGAGGCAGCAGGAGCAGCAGTCCCCGAGCTGGGTGTGCAGCAGTGTGCTGGTGCATCTCCCCCCACCCCTTGCCAGGCTGCACTGAGATCTGAGAAATGCTCATAAGGCCTCAGCCTTGAGAAACAGCCCCTGGGCTCAGCTCTGCCTGAGCTTATCAGAGGCACTGTCTGCTCCCAGGAATTGCTGCTGTCTAACGAGCTCCCGTTCTCCTTATGAACAGCCTTGGAAACTTTTTCTTCCCTGAACGGCATAACATTCCTGTTCTCACACTTTCAAACAAAGTGCTGACCCAAACTGTGGCCAGGATGAAACGCTGTTATGACTAAAGCCCATCTCTTGTGACCCTAAGAACAGCGGTCCCAAGGGAGACCCTGTGAGCCCTCCGGGGCCACAGTGGGCTGTGACCCCCCATCCCAACAGCAGGGATGGCAGAACCCACGTCCAGGCGGGACCAGGGCCTGCTGTGTCCGAGGGCAGGGCGACAGCCGGGGGCTCCCGCAGACAGCCCCTGGACAAGCTGCTGTGATGGCCGAGTGGTGAAGGCGTTGGACTTGAAATCCAATGGGGTTTCCCTGCGCAGGTTCAAGTCCTGCTCACAGCGCGAGTTTTACTGTCAGTCCCTGTCCTCCTGTCCCCAGGAGGGGCAGACGGAGACAGGGTGGGTCACCTTTCCTCAAGGGACCCTGTGTTCCCACCATGGCCCTGAGCTCCAGGGACCCTTTACCTTTAGGAAATGGTCAGGAGGGTGTTCAGGAGAGCAGCCCTGCACCTCTTCTTATCACAGGAAGAAATCCTGCAATAGCATGTCCCTTCCCCATACAGCCACATCACCCTGTTCCCTACAGCTGGGTGACACTGTTCCCCATACGTATCACCCTGCTTTCTACCTCCTGTCATCATCCTCCCTACAGATTTGTCACACTGCTCTCTAGAATTGTGTCACCCTGCTTTCTATAAATGTGTCACCCTGCTCCCAACAGCCCATCACTCTGCTCCCTACAGCCCACCACCCTGCTCCCTACAGCCGTGTCACCCCTCTTCCCACAGCCCATACCCTGCTCCCTGTATGTGTGTCACTCTGCAGTGATAGACTAAACTTTGTTTAAACAAACTGGTTGAGCCCTGTGATTTATTGTGTCCCTGACAGCCAGAGACTAATGTCCTAAATGTTTTAAAAAGATAAGGGCAAAGGCTGATAAGAAGCAGATCCTGGGCAGGCGGGGTGATGTTGTTTATCATGCCAATTGCCTCCCTTCCGATGACGCCCGACTGGCACAACAAAGCACTCAGGAGAAATGGGGCCAAACAGTGGTCATGGCATTAGAAGGGGTTATAAACCATCACAGCCCCCAGTGTTGCATTAGACAGTGTAAAAGCAGGGCATTCCCACATAAGCTCCCTACATCCCTGTCACCCTGCTCCCTATAACCCAGCACAGGGGTATTTTCCCACTGGGAGGTGCAACCTGATGGCAGTGGGAGGACAGGAGGCTGCTGCCACCCCCCAAAATTCATCCCACCATGGCCCAGCCCCACGCACTGGACCCTCCTGAACCCCAAACTGAACCTTGGCAGCTGTTCCAGGGCAGTGCGGCCACCCAGGAAAAGACTGGGACCTGCGGTGGCTGCAGGAGCCCCTTCCCTGGCTGGGAATCGAACCCAGGCCGCGGCAGTGAGAGTGCCGAATCCTGACCACTAGACCACCAGGGAGGAGTGGTGACCACCACTGAGGAGTGGCCACCACCAGGATGACCTGCTGGTGGCACCAATCAAGCCCTGAAGGGACAGAACACTTGCTCCCCACAGTCCAAGTTGAGGACCAGAGGGGATGGATGTCACAGCCTTTCTGGGGGCCTTGGCAGGGGTGCCTGTGGCATTGGGAAGCCCCTCTGTGCAAGGGGGACCCCACTTCTGCAGGCCTGGGAAGCAAGCCATGGTTTTATCGGGACTCCAATCACCACTGAAGGCAGGTTTGGGGAACACAACGATGGCAAATCGTTCAGGAAAAGGTGCAGCATGCTCTGCTGGTTCACCAGGGAGGTTCAGTCCTGCTGCTGCTGGATCCTGGACCCCCTTGGGGCTGCTGTACGTTGCCAGGCTCGTGTGACACACGTCACACTGAGCACAATGTCATGGACACAACAACACTGACCCCCAGTGCACAGTCAGAACTTTCCCAAAGTCACCTGGGCAGAAGAACAATAGTGCAGGTTCAGGCTGACAGTCAGCAGAGCCTTTCCTGGGCAAGGTGAACAGGCCTGAGCCCTGGTGCTGGGCAGAGAGTGTGTCTGGAGTCCCCATACCTGCCCCAGTAATGTTGGCATCTTCTTTTTCTTGGCAAAAACAGCTGGTTGGGGCCATCTTTTGGAACTTAATCTGGAGCAGCGAAACTGCTCCAGATGGATCACCATCAAACAAGGTGATCCTCGTTTACAGACAGTCCTTTGAGCCAGTAGAGACTTCTGTCTTCCTTAGCCCCACAGAAGGAAAAAGAAAAGAGGCTTCCTGATGAACAAGGAGATGGAGAGGGGCTGGAAATGGTCCCCCCACTCCCGAGGGATTCGCTCCCAGCATGGGCAGCAAGACGGCACTGCAGAGCCCCGGAGCCCTGCCCAGGACAAAAAGCCCAAGGGCTCAAGGGCACAGTACAAGTTTGCCCCGTGCCTGCAGGTCCCAACACAGCAGGGCTCAGATCCAAGGGGAAGGAGCACTGACACAGAGGATGGAGCTCCTGGGCTGTGTGCAGGGAGGAGACCCCCAGAGGGAGCGCGGGGGGGGCCTCGAGGGCCCCTCGGCAGACGGATGAGCAGCGGCTGAGGTGGAGGAGAGTGGAAGGGCTCCGGGAACGCTTCCCGCGGAGCACGGCAGAGGGCCCGGTGCTCCTTGGATGTGTGGCTGGGG
>VZRJ01007330.1:425889-461616 GCA_013397565.1 Ptilonorhynchus violaceus
GCGAGCTGCTCTGAGCTCGGCTGAGAACAACACAACACTCCAGGGCTGTGGGTGGGTGGGTGGGTGGGTGGATGGATGGATGGATGGATGGATGGATGGATGGACGGATGCATGGATGCATGGAGGATGGATGGTCAGATGGATGGCTGGATGGATGGATGGATGGATGGATGGACGGATGCATGGATGCATGGAGGATGGATGGTCAGATGGATGGCTGGATGGATGGATGGATGATTTTCTAATTCCAGAGTTCCTACATGCAGCTGATCTCTGGCCAGAATGGAGAGTGGCACAAATGCTGATAAATTTCCAGTTATCTGCCAAGGGAGCTCAATGGAGAAATAACAATGAAGGCTCAGATTTGTTTTCCCTTCACAAACGAAAATGCAGGACTCACCTGGGCCAGAGAAAGTTTGGGAGAAGGAGGCTGCAAAGAGGAGAAGAGCCAATCCAGCTGCAGAAACCTTCATCTTTCCGTCGGGCAAGGGCTGTCGGAGCCGGAGCAGAAACTCTGGAAGATGCAGCTCAGTGTGCAGCAGCTGGATTCAGCTCCCTTTTAAAAGGAGTCCTGGATGCAGCTGGGAGAAGACGAAATGGAAATTCCAAGATGATGATAAAGGATTACATGAAAGTGAAATAGCTGAAGGGAATTAGAGAAAAAAGTGAGGAACGATGGCCAATGCCAAGTGACTCAGTACTCGTTCTCAATTTACTTAAACGAAAAGGAAACTAAAGTGTGCCAAGTGGCCTGGCCACAAAGAGGAGAATGGTCCCTCTGGACTCCCGGGGGGGGTTTCCTGTGAGGCTGTGTAGGGAAAGACAATGTTTGCATAAGATTATGCAACTCTGGAAAAAACCCCAACAGGCAGCACAGAAGCGCTCTCGTGCCGATGTGTGCCGGCTGCTTGCCAGAAGCTGCTGAGCTGCTGCCCTGGAGCTCAGGGGTGGCTGCACTGCGGGCTCTGTGCCACCCAAAACGCTCGGCCTGCCCTCCCCACACCCACAGGGCTGGTGAGGAGCTGAGGCTGGAATTCATCCAGCCCAGTCCCTGGGGAGGCTGCCCAGGATCACCCCCAGGTGGGCTGTGAGACCACAGCCTCTCTGGACAGCCTGTTTCAGAGTGCAATAAAGTTTTATCTGGTGTTTAAAGAGAATTTCTCATTGCGTCTTGTTCTGTCAGTGGCCACCACCGAGAAGAGTCGGGCTCCATCTACTTTGCTCCACACACGCATTGGTAAGAACCCCCTGAGCCTTCTCCAGACTGAACTGTCCTAGCATCTCCTCCTTGGAGAGATGCTCCTGTCCCTTCATCATCTCCATAGCCCTTTGCTGGACTCTCTCCAGTATGGCCATATGTCTCTCAGCCTGGGGAGCCCAGAACTGGACCCAGCACTCGAGGAAGTGCCTCACCAGTGCTGAATAGAGGGAAAGAGTCACCTCCCTCGACCTGCTGGCAATGCTGCTCCTCATGCAGCCCAGGAGCCTGTTGGAATTTTGGTGGCAAGGGCGCATTGCTGCTCACGTCCAGTCTGGTGTCCACCAGGAGCCCCAGGTCCTTTGTGCCAAACTGCTTTCCAGCAGGTCGGCACTGCTAGATACTGATGCCTGGGGCTGTTCCTTCCCTGGGTCAGGACTTCGCACTTCTTGTTGAACTTCATGAGGTTTTTGTCCACCCACTTCTCCAGCCTGACGAGGTCTCCATGGATTTCACACAGGCCAGTGTGATAGGGTGTCCTAGTGATAGGACAAGAGGGGACGGCTTTAAACTAAAAAAAAAAAAGAGAGATTTATATTAAATATTAGCAGGAAATTCTTCCCTGTGAGGGTGGTGAGGCCCTGGCACAGGTTGTCCAGAGAAGCCCCATCCCTGGAAGTGTCCAAGGCCAGGTTGGACGAGGCTTGGAGCAACCTGGGATAGTGGAACGTGTCCCTGCCCATGGTAGGAGGCTGGAACTGGATGGATTTTAAGCTCTTTTTGATCCTGAAACATTCCATGAATCTATGAAGGCAGCATGTCCCTCTAGTGTGCCAGCCCCTCCTTCCAAATTTGTGTCACCTGCCAGCTCACTGACGGTGCCCTTTGTCCCATCAGTCAGGACATAAAGATATTATGGACTACCCAGTATCGATCCCTGGGTTTCCCTGCTGCTGACTGGCCTCCAGCTGGACTTTGTGCCATAGATCACAACCCTCCAAGCACAGTGTCCAGCCCTTTTTCAGCCTCTCTCACTGCTGTTTAACTAATCCACCCTTAATCAGTTTGTGCTCAGCAGTCACAGGCATCCCAAAGGGCAGGATCTCACCTGGGAGCAGGGAGCTCACTGGAAGAAGGAGTTTGCCACACCTGAGACATTTTTCCAGCCTCAACCACTCCCTCCAAAAGATGCCTTGGGTAGAAGATGGATTTTCTGGGTAAAGAGGTGAGAAGCAAGAGGGGGAGAACCTGCCTGGCATGGGAGAGACTTTCAAGTCTCAGCAGGGCAATGACTCGGGGCAGCTCCTTGGGGAGCAGGGAGAAGGATGACCTGTGCTTCCTGATGTCCTGTCATATTCTGAGCATGTAGTCCAAGACCCCTACACTGCAAAGAGGCCTCTGGTTGTGCTTCTGAGCCCATGGTGATGGGCTGCCCTTTCCCACACTTATCCCACGGGGAGGATCTGGTTTGCATTCCTCCTTTCCCTCACAGTCTCGTCCTGTGTTACATCCCTGGTGCTGCCAGCTGTGGCTCACCCTCAGCTGGGCAGAGACCTCACCAGAGTGGCCAAGGATGTGCTTTTAGAGGAGACAAAGGCTCTGTAAGTCCTGACATGGATATCAGGGAAGGTGTTGGATTTTGCCAGAAGCAAGCTCTGGCAGGATCAGCATTTCGCTCCCTTGGTAAGCCTGATCGGCTCCGGGCAGAACAAGAAGTGGCTCCAGCTTTTGGCTGAATTGCTGCCGAGCAAAACCAAATTATGGCTTTTTGCCACGGAAATAAATCATTCAGAAACCAACAGTGGGAGTTCTACGTTCCTCTGTTCTTGCAACTCACATGCGAGCGTGTGCTGAGGGAAGTGGCAAACGCCAGCGCCGCGTGGAGCCGTGACAGAGGCTGTGGCTGCGGAAAGGCGCCCTGTGGCTGCCGCCAGCCAGGGACAGCTTCGCTCATGGGAGCTTTGCACCTTCTGCTCACCAGCTGCTGCCTGCAAGGCGCGAACCACGAGGCTGACGGTGTGCACGGGGCGCCGCGGGGCGTGGGGAGGTGTGACGGCTGTGATGGGACCCGCAGCTCTGCCCTCCCCCTGGAAGCTCTGAGATGGGCAGTGTGAGGAAAGAAACCATCACTAAATGTGAGGAGCTGGAGGAGGAGGCGGGAGAGGAGGTGCTGCAATGAGCTGCTGCAGCTGCAGCCCGTTGGTTGTGTCACCGGTGGGTGCCCACGGAGCTGCTTTGCAGCTGGGCTGTTGTTTCCCCTGCAGTGCCGGGAAGCCTCCTGGAAAGGGAGGGCAGCTCCTCCTCATCACAGACAAGCCCCTGCTCGCAGGGCTCCAGCTTTGAGTCACCGGCTGCCACCGCTGGAGCTCCTGCTGGGATGATCCCGAGCAAGTCGCCCTAGCTGACCTCCGGGGCCCGTTTCTGGTTTCAGTTTTCTGCTTCTGTCCACCGGTTTTCGCTTCTCTGGCAAATCCCAGAGCCCTCTGCTGTTGCAGTTCCTGCAGTTTGTTTCTGAGCTGACCTCTCTCAAGCTTCCTTTATTATTCCTGGAAACAAGTCATTCTTCACCACTTCAGCCTCACCCGACTGGGGTATGGGGTTTGTTTTGGCGCAGGCAGGGTAGAAATAGAAAGCTAAAATTATTCAAAGAGGAAGAGTGTAGGAAAGGATGTTATGGGGGTGCTGAGTCTTCGTCCCGTGGGATATAAACAGTGACAAGGATTAGCCCAGAGGCTTTTGAACTTCTTCAAGGCCCCCTGAAATCCTGGCCTCGCCAAGAGCCGCAGGTCACAAAGTCAAGAGCCCGGGGCAAGGGCATAGAGGATACTTTGCCCATGGGTGATGGCGAGGGCTGTCCCCAGGCTGGTGGGGGACTTTGTCAGCCTCCCCCTAGGGCACAGCTCACCCGTGGTGGCTGCACCATCCCAGCCCTTGCACTGAAGGACCTTGGAGCACCGAAAGGAATCCATCTCTGTCACTTCCTGTAGCCTTTTGCTCCTTTTTCCGTAAGTCCACAAGTGAATGCAAGCTCTGGGGAGTGGGATGCTCTATTTGGGAGATGCTGGTGGCTTCACCCGGGGCAGAGGTGAGGTGCTCTGGGGGTCACAGCACTATCCCTCAGGTGATCCCTGACCGAGCCCAGGTCCCTCTATTCCCACTCACAAACTGACCCCAGCACATCCCTGCATGGTCTCCGAGGGATGCAGGAGCCCCGGGGCTGTGGAGGGATGGGGATGTTGAGCCTGTGGAGGCTTTGAAGGGATGCAGGAAAGGCTGTGGGGCCGTGGAGGGATGCAGGAGAGGCTGTGGGGCTGTGGAAGGATGCAGGAATCCACATGAGGAGGCTGCAGGGCCATGAAGGGATGCAGGAGAGGCTGTGGAGCTGTGGCACATCAGTGAGCAGTGCCAGAGCTCCCCGGGCCCTCCCCTCTCTCCCAGGGGATGTGGGTGCCAGGCACAGCCCGTGCTGGCCAGGGCAGCCAGACAATGTCCCCTTTGAAGGGCACAAACTCATCTGTGGTGGCAAAACCCTCCACATCACAGAGGGCAGGACCTGCACTTGAGAGAAATGCTGCAGAGCACCCCACCCTCCAAACAGCCCCACACATGGGAAGTGGTTTTACAGCTCTGAATAAATCGTGAAGCCAGCAAACACTAGTGTGTGACCACAGCTGTTCACAGGCAGCTGCAGAACTCACACCTCACTCTGGGCATGGGGCTCACACCTCCCGTGGGGCTCCGAGCCCCCCGCAGTGACAAAGCCCTGTCAGGGCCCTGCAGAGAGGGGCCAGCGCTGCGCGAGGAGGCCCGGGGCCATCAGTCCCCATGCCTGGAGGGGTGTCACAGATGTGTGGAAGTGGCACTTGGGGACCCGGGTTAGTGGCAGCCCTGGCAGTCCTTCGGGGATGGTTGGACTCTATGACCTCAGAGGGCTTTTCCAGCCTAAATGGTTCCATGATTCCACCGTTAGGGAAGTCCTCCAGCTGTGGCGATGGCCCTGACACAAGTTGAAAGGTTATCCCTGCTCTCAGGGGAGATTGTGGTTCTCACCCATGGGGATCAGCTGGACAACCTGCACTCCCCGGGCCAGCTCCAGCCATCCCACCCAAATCCCTGGAGAGCTGCACTCCAGGAGCACCAATGAAAATGAAAACAATCAATTTGTGTCTTGTTTCTTTTTCTTTTTCCTCGATTATAATGACAGTCCCAGTGGGTTCATTAAAAGTGGATTTGGTTTTCATGGAATCATAGAATCAAAGAGTCGTTTGGGTTGGAAGGGACCTTAAAGACTACCTTGTTCCATTCCCCTACCATGGGCAGGGACACCTTCCGCTATCCCAGGGTGCTCCAAGCCCTGTCCAACCTGGCCTTGGACACTTCCAGGGATGGGGCAGCCACAGCTTCTCTGGGCAACCCATGCCAGGGTCTCACCACCCTCACAGCCAAGAATTTCTTCCTAACATGTATTCTAATTCTACCCTCTTTTAGTTTCCAACCCAGCAGAGCTCTGGCTTTTCAGCCTGGTGCTCCTTGCTGTTTCTGGGGGACTCACCAATGATCTGGGCAAGGTGGGCAGAGGATGTGGCTCCAGCAGAGACACTTTGTCCGGTCCTCCCAGACGTTTGGGGTTTGAGGGATGCTGGACGTGTTCCAGGCCCTGGAGCCAACAGTCTGGGTGAACCAGGGGCACAGCCCCACAGTCACCTCCCTAAGGCTCAAAAATTGTGAAAACTCTGGTTTTCCCTGGTTTTCTTTTTTTTCTTTTTTCTTTTCTTTTCTTTTCTTTTCTTTTCTTTTCTTTTCTTTTCTTTTCTTTTCTTTTCTTTTCTTTTCTTTTCTTTTCTTTTCTTTTCTTTTCTTTTCTCTTTTCTTTTCTCTTTTCTTTTCTTTTCTTTTCTTTTCTTTTCTTTTCTTTTCTTTCCAAGAATGGAGAGGGGTGTGGAGCAAAGAGGCTTTTTTATTTCACTTTAATTTGCTTTGAAATACTGTACACATCATCCTCTTTGGTTTGCTCTGTTTCCTAAGAAAAACCAGGAAAAATCTGAGGCATCAGCCATTAGAAAGAAGAGCATTCTCTCGGATATTTTATTTTGTAAAATGCCTTTGCTGGAAGAGGATGGGCCCCTCAGTAAAATACACATTTCTTATCAGCTATGACCAACTTCCTGTCCTGACACGACTTCAGGGAAACCAGAGTGTTTCCTGTGGAACAAGCCAGGAGTGACTGGCCAAGGTGGCCGTGCTCGCCCCTGGACTCACCACTCTGGAGACAGTCCCAGTGGTGGTCCTCAGTCATTCCCACAGGCACAGGTTCTCCCTGGAGCCAGTTCCAGGATGTGACATCATCTAAAAAATTCCAGCATTTCTCTAGAAATGTCAAGAATGGTGGGGATGAAATTTCTGGACACTGATGGAATCTCAGCTGTCCTGAAGCTGGAACAGGGCAGGATGCAGCTGCTGAAGGGGGTGGTGGATCTTGGTTTAGGGGCAGTTGCTGAACTCAGGACATCTTTAATTACTTCTTTTTCTGAGCCAATCACAATTCCTCAGCATTAGACCCTGCTATAAATAGCAACTTACATCAGCCAGTCTCACCAGCTTTTTCCAGGTTCCCCTTTCATTTAAGATGGAGAATTTCCCTATTCCGGCTGTCACTGATTTTATTTTGGGCATTTGCTTTACTTAGCACTTTCTCCTGGGACTTTCTGGGGGACTTGTAGAAAACCTCAATCACATTTCCCTATGTAAAACAGAGCAACATCAGCCAGACTCCTTCAGATGGCCAATCCCACTGACTCCAAGCACTACCTGCTGGGTCAGGAATTCTGAAACCACCTGGAGCCATGAAGGGAAAACTTTCTTCTTACACAACCACTTTGCCGTGTAATGAAATTAATCCCCCCAGAGATGCTCCAGCCCGCTCTGCCCACTCTTCCATGGCCATCTTCATGTCTCAAGGCGCCCCCCAGGGAAGATGGTTCCTCATCTGAGACACACTCAACCTCCCTTCCTAAAAGGGGGAAGAGTTGGAAGAGATGCCTTTCTCTTTTCATCATTACTGGAATGTGGGGAGTGGGTAAGGAAACATTTTTTAGGAGTGTGTTGCAACATCCCAGGGCATCATTGGCATGACTGTAACCTCCCACCTCCATCCAGCTGGCCACGAGCCGGCAGAGCAGGAGCTTTTGTCAGATTTCTAAGTAAGAATTAGATTGCTAGAAACCAAACAACTTGGCTTTGGGGTTATTTTTGGCTCTCAGCAGTAGAAAAGTTTCAGTCCTTACCAGTCCCCTGTAACAAACATTACCTAAACTAAACTGATCCTAAACTGACTCAGCTGAACTAAGGAAATTTTTGCTTGTATTAATTGCAAAATCGTCCCTGAGAGTCCAAAATAATTTGGCATTTGCTTGCTCACAAAGGGATTAAGGCATGGAGTGTCCAACTGCCTGAAAGGCAAAATCTCTCATTGAAAACATTTGAATAATCCATGCAGATCCCAAAACTAATTCTTCTGTTTTCATGAAACTTGTCTTTTAGCAGAACCTCTCCCCACGTTTTGGCACCGTGTGCCTCGGGAGCAGGATGGGAGCGCTTGGCTGTAGCTGCTGGATCTCCAGGCACGACCCACGGATGCTTGAAGGCACAGTCAGAGGGAACAGCTCAGAGGCAAACCACGCTCCTACGTCCATGTACGAGTTATATTCCCCGAGCAACCAGACGGGATCCAAGTGAGCTGACGCTCGCTCGCTGCCGGCCCAGCTGGCGTCCCTCGGAATGTCGGGTTCCCGCCTCCTGCCTGGCTGGGCGCCCTGCCTGCGGAGGCAGGCTCTCTGCTCATCTTCCCAGGATACTTGGGGACAAGCAAGATGACAAACAGAGTGAGGGAATGGGATCTGGACCGATGAGTGAGCCTGCAAGGTGCCTCTGTGCAAAGGGAAGGACGGAGAGGGGCTGGATCAGCTGTGGAAGGGGATGCTCAGCTTGGCAAGAGCCACATTCGCCCCATGGGGTAGATCTGCCCTCCCCAGCCTGGGCAAGAGGCACCACCACAGCTCCCAGCAGGAGCCTCCCTGAGGGTGGGACAAGTCTGGGGCTTCTTCTGTGCCTTGTCCTCTGGACCCCTCGCTGCCCACCTGGAGCAGGGCAGTTCACCTGCGTGGAGCTAACCCGGCACAGCTGGTGGAGGCTGGAGGATATTGGGAAAGCACCAGGTTATTTACAAAAGGTTCCTGGGGCAGTAGCGGTGAGCCTTTAATAGAAACAGGATGAGTCAGTGCCCAGCACTGCTGGGGGGTGCAGAGGTGCTGGGGTGAGGTTGGGTTGCTCCACTCGACGTTATGAATCTTCCACTGGCTTTCAGGAAGTGTCCACCATGACATCACCACTCTGTGATGCCTTGAAAATAACAAAATGGAGACATTCCCCAGGAATGTCTGCTTCCCCGTAGAGAACAGATATCCTTCTAGGAACATCTCAGTACAGCTGGACAGCCCTCAGCTCTTCCCAGAGCACCCATCACCTCCCTGCCAGGCCTTCCCTCTCCTCCTCAGGGACAGAGAGGAGTTTGTTAGACCTCCATGGCTCTCTGTGTGCAGGTTGGTGGCTTCTTCCCAGGAATCATCTCTGTCTCAGCCCTTGCCCAGCCCTCAGAGAGCTCTTACTCTCTCCCATACATTGTTCTACTTCCCCAATCTCTGGTCATTTTCTCTCATCAGCTGAGATACGATACTCTTTTCCCAACATCCTAGTCTCTGCCCGTGCTCTCACACCGCAGTTAATCTGCTCCTCATCTTCAGAAGTGGTGTCTCCTTCCTCACCCTGCTTCTGGAACTCCCTCTGCCTCATCTTCAGGGTCACAAGTCTCCACACTTATTTCAGCTGTCTGCATCCCCATGCCCTTGAAATTTAACTGTCTAATGTAAATTGTCATTTAGTGATTCCTTATAGGACCTAGAGTGCATCAGGCACTTCCAGGAGATAACAAACAGCCCATCTCAGCTCTCCGTTCCCTTAAATTGAGGACTTAAATTGAAACCTGAGTGTTTCAGCTTCTGGGACTCCTCTTTCATGCCCACCACCACCCATGCCAGTGCCTGCAGTGCCATCACGGCTGCAGGACATGCCCTGAGACACCTCCAACCATGGGGAACACGTGCAGGACACTGGTGACAGCTCCCACCTCCTGCTCCTGGGGCAGCAATGGCTGTGCAGATGTGTGAGGGGAGAAGTCCATGGTAAAGGAGACTTCAGTCTCTCCCTAAACAGCCTCATCCCACTCCTGGGCCCTCCTGCACAGCTCTTGCATGGATGCTCTCTCCCCTCCGAGCTGCCTGGGCAGGTTGGGCAACAGGGGACTTGACAAATGCAGGAACCTCCCCAGAGGAACTTCTTACTAAGGGACAGGCATGAGAGAAGCAGAAATAGCCACAGTGACTGTTTCATATCCTGTGTCACTGGCGAGGCACTGAATCAAGGGGGGAGCTTCACTCTTCCGGGGCTGGGGCTGCCCTGTTCCATCACAAGACTGCACGAGTGGACCCTGGTGGAAACTCCACCGTGCCTACGCAAGCCACTGCACAGACCTCTGGCCCCATAAATCGAGAGGCTGCTGGCAGTCTCTGCATCAGACAGCAAAGAGGCTTCCAAGCTTCCCTTGCCTGCTCCAGCTCCAGCCACCACTTCTCCGCCGACATGAAGGTGTCTGTGGTTGCCCTCGCCATCCTCATTGCTGCCTTCTGCTACCAGACCTCTGCTGCTCCACGTAAGTCCGGGCTCTCCCCACCCTCCCTAAATGGGGACAGGAGAGATGTCGCTGCTGGGACAGTCTCTTCTGCTAGCACTTCCACCCCAGGTCCCTCCCCAGGTCTGACCATCCTCTGGCAGGTGCTCCAGGGCTGTAGAAAAGGCACAGCTCCAAGACCATTAGCATAAAACCTAAAGGGTTTTTTACCTTTTTTAGGGTAAAACGACAACCATGTCCCCCACCCCTGCTACAGAGGTCAGTGTGGGCACCCTGAGGAGGGCTAGGGCTGGTCAGGTTTGGGCTGGGAGATGTTGTCTGGTGGCATAGGCTGTGTCAATGCCAACTCGGGGTGAACCCAACAGGGAAATAATTGAAGGAAGAAGAAGAAAAAAGACCCCATCTTTTCTCTTCCTTCTCCACATCGTCCCTGCTCCCTAGACCCAGGGATGGGTGATCCCAGCTCCCTGGAGGGAACAACCCCATCCCTTGCCCCTGCTCATGACTGTCTTTGCCCTTCACAGTTGGCTCTGACCCACCGACCTCCTGCTGCTTCTCCTACATCTCCCGGCAGCTGCCCCGCCACTTTGTGAAGGATTACTATGAAACCAACAGCCAGTGCCCCCAGTCCGCCGTCGTGTGAGTCCCTCCTCAGGGCAGGGGTGGCTTTGGGATGAGGAGCCAGGGAGGGAAAGGCCTCTTTTCCAAAGGCAGGGAATGAAGGCTGGGGGAGACAAGAAGTACAAGGTGATGCTTGGAGCAGAGAAGCCTCGTGCTGGTCCTGCTCTAACCCTTTGCAGATAAAACTGGTGGCTGCTGGGTGGGATGGGCATGGCATGGAGCTGCTCATCCTTGGGACAGGCTGGGCTTGGGCAGGGCTCTTGTCCCAACTCTGGAAGTGCTCCAGGCCAGGTTGGATGAGGCTTTGAACAACCTGGTTGCATGGAAGGTGTCCCTGCCCGTGGCAGGGGCTGGAACTGGATGAGCTTTAAGGTGCCTTCCAACCTAAACCATTCCATAATTCCGTGATTCTGCAATTCTCCATTCAGTGCTCTCCCACCAAAACCTGACCTCTCTGCACCCCACAGGTTTATCACCAAGAGGGACCGGGAAGTCTGTGCTGACCCCAGTGAGGACTGGGTGCAGCAGTACATGAACGAGCTGGAGCTGAACTGAGGCCCTGGACAGACCCAGCTGCTGCACGTGCCCAGCTGCCGGGATGGGCGAGCGGGACCCGCTGGGGTCTATGGGAAATGCTTCAATGTCATTTAGAGCTAGCTGAGAAACTGAAAATATTCCAGAATCCAACTTAATGTTGTGCTATTTAATTTTTTATAGGGGAGGAATCAGGTGCAATAACTCCAAGATAAAAAAGAATTTTATTTAACAGATATATTTTTTTAGTGTAGACTCAGGTTATATTTTCTGTATTTAATTAATTGTATTTTTGACATAATAATTCAATTCAGATGTCAATAAATAAATATTTTTGTAAGAACTTTCTGTCTTTGCCTCTATTACAATCCTTTGGGGTGGAATAGCTGAACTTATAATAGTGACAACAAGTCCTTTATTTCCTTTTCCACACTGTCAAAACTCCCACAAGTTTTCTGTGTCTGAACATCTTGTTTTGCAAAATAAGAATGAGAAAAGCCATGAAGGAAGAGGTGTGAGAAGGGCAAGGATTACATTCAGGTAACTTGGCTCAAGCTTTTTATAAGGTATTTAATCACCACTCATTATGACAACTGGAAGCTCATTAAAATCCGTTGCTGGCCCCATTATAGTCAATCAAAATATTACCTTTAGAGGATGACATTTAACACATTGGCTGTTTTAGGGAAAGCTTTCTGAGAGCTGCAGCTAAAATGGATCAGCTATTCCCAGAGCTGAGGGTGGAAAAAAATGTTTCACTGCAAGAATTTTAGAATTATTTCATTAAACTCCCATTTAGCTGGGACATGAGGCTTACCCGATATTCCCTCTCAGGAATACCTTGCCTCCAAAACCGGCTCATCTCTGGAGATGCCTGTCCAGAGAGGACCCTGCTGGACCCCAGCCCAGGGCAGGACCTGCCCCTGCAAGGAAACATCTCCACTGGTCCCCCCTGCAGCTGAAGGAGATGGAGCCTGCCTTAGTGCAGGTATTTCCCACATCCCTGATGGTATTTCCCACAGCACTGTTGGCATTTGGGATGCTCTGATCAGCTCTGGACAGGCTCTGTTGGATCAGCAAGGAGGATTTGGATTCCTTCTGCCTGGATCTCCAGTGCAGTCCAAGGAAAAAGGCTCAGCTCACCCCACAGCGTTTCCATACTGGATTTGGGATTTCAAACACAAGCATCAGTGGGACACAGGGGAGCAGAGCAGGAGGGGGCCCTAGGGAGGGGTGACCATGAGCAGACACAGAGGGTGGGTGGGAGATGTGCAGGGAGAGGAGGCTCAGGTGGGGCTGGGAAGGATCAGGGGGATGTGAGTGTGTCTGAGGGTGGAAGGAACACATCACTCCTCACTTGGGGAACTGCAGCCCCCAGCTCCTCAGCCCACGGGGCCATGTGGATCCCATCAGCCATCCCACCCCAGCACTGACTGCATCCAGCTTAAAGTGCNCTCCCTGCATGTGAAGGTGGTGGCTTTGGTGAAAGCCCTGACCCGGCAGACCCTGCATGTCCCAGGGCCAGCTCTGGAAGCAGGGCCCATCAGGGCCATGCTAAAGGTGAAAACATCTTGGCCACTGGGTACCAGCCACCCTGGGTGCTGGAGCCTGGTAGATTCACCCTGAGGACTGAGACTGGTGCAAAGCCAAGTGCCCAGAGCTGCCCTCACCCCAGGGAACAGCAGGAGCGGGAGACGGGAGTGGGAAGACATGATGGGATCATCCCAAAATCACTTGGGCCTGCACAGTCCCTCTTGGATACAAGTCCCACCTGCCCCTGTGGCACCGGGAGCAGTCCCACAGCCTTGGGGTTTCTTGTGGAAGGGCACAGGGTCATCCAGGAAGCCCAGCCCAGGCACTGCTGGAGCCTCTGGCAAACAACCCCTTGTGCAGTGCCATTAACCACCCAGCTCTCATTCCAGCCTCCCACGGCAGCCCCTCCACTCCAGGGTACCTCAGCTAACTCCTCACTGCTATTCCGGGAGCCTGGGGAGCCCAAAATTGCTCATGTCTTTCTTGATCTTGCACCCACCTACGTGTGACAGCTCAGAGGAGCAGAGGATGAGCTGTAACTCCACACCCCCGGCACAGAGGTGAGAACTGAGCACGTTTGCAGAGGATGAGGAGTGGCGTGGGGCAGGCAGGGGCGGCAGTACCCATGGCACCATCAGCCCAAATCCACACTCAGGGATCACCCTGCCCAGAGCATGGGATGTGTTTGCTGTTGGTGCAGCTGTTTGAGGCTGATTCTGCTGCTAGAGCTGAGGGTTGCAAGGAAACCCTCATGCCGTGCAGCCCTTGGGTCACAGAACCATGGAATCATAAAATCATGGAATGGTTTGGATTGGAAGGGACCTTAAAGCTCATTCCATTCAGCCCTCTTGCCATGGGCAGGTACACCTTCCACTAGCCCAGGTTGCTCCAAGCCCTGCCCAACCTGGCCTTGGACACTTCCAGGGATGGGGCAGCCACAGCTTCTCTGGGCAACCTGTGCCAGGGCCTCACCTCCCTCATAGTGAAAATTTTTTTCCCTGGGAAGATCATTCCCGGGCTTAGGGCTAATTGTGCTGCTCGGCCCTCCCAGAAACAGCCTCATGGGGTGCTCAGGCCGGTGAACACCAGAATCACAGAATATGCTGACCTGGAAAGGATCTTTAAGCCCGAGGCAACAGATGAAGAGAAAAGTGGGGCTGGGACCAAGAGGAGTGTGGTTTTTCCAGGGAGTTTCCTCTGGATTCAGATCAAAACAAAAACAACACTGTCAAGGGTTTCAGAATTTGTAAACTACTCATCCTGAAACCAGAGTGTGGTATTTACTGAATGTTTTGTGCAATGTATCTAAAAATAATTCTTTTTTTTCTTTTTGATGAAAGTCCTGGGCAAGCCTAGCTGTGAACAAAAATTCAATCATTACTACAGTAAGAATATCATTATTATATGTGCACATGTGTCTGTATTTGTTGTTTACTTCACTCTGGTGTGTCCAAAGACATTTTGAGGCACAATAAAAGCCAGAGGAGTTGGAGGTCGGAGTCCAGCATCCCACAGAAGGAGGAGCTGGGCTGTGCTGATCGGGATGTGGATCAAAGCCAGTCAAGGTTCATGGTCTGAGCTTTTACATCTGTCGCGGTTTGAAAGACAGGTCAAGGAAGGCGGGAACCTTCCTGGGATAGAAAGGATGACCCCTCTCCCTCCAAATTATTATACCCTTGAAATTACAGGGCTCTCAGGCAAAGATATGGGAAAAAGAATAGCAGTTCTTTACTAGGATTATATATCTATCTATCTATATATATATATATAACACAAGACAGATAAATGGCAACGATAAGAGAACAGACAAACCCCCTCACAGTCCTTTGTCTGTTGTTGGGCGATTCTCTGTTGGGGCAGAGAGGCTGCGGTGACTCCCCCGTGGCTGCAGGGGGCGCNGAGGCGAGCGGCTCCAGGGGGCGACAGCCACAGCGTAATGCTGTAGCCTGTGCCTCGGCAGGACCCCCCCAGAGATGCCACAGTGCAGCAGTGCTCTCGGGATAAAGCGGCACTCGCTGCACACACGACCGTCCAAGCCGAATGCCGAGCCGAAAGGAATGAGTCCGGCCCCCGCCCCCTCCAGCCAAGTCTCGAGGTCTTTCCCCTCTCAGGATGTGAGGTTACAGCTCCTGGGAACCACCCTCTGGCCAAAACCTCCAGCTCTTGTTTCTCTAGCTAGGTGATTATTGTGGCATGTGAGAGTGCAGGCAACCTTCTTTGTCTCGCAAGTATTGGCCATTAGTTCCCAGGCAACCCCTCCCCGCCCTCACAGGTCTCCCTGCTAGATGGGAGAAAAATTCATTGGCAACTTCAAACCCGCAACAACATCTCCACTTTTCAGAGAGGAATTAGACACACTGAAGGCAAAATGCTTCTGCACCCAGAAGTGCCAGTTCCGTGCCTTCCTCCCCACCCCAGGGCCCTGGTTTGCCACAGGGGGGCGAGGCTCAGTCCTGCATCCGGAACAGCTCTTCCCAGAGACACCACGAGCAGGGATGTGTCACTTCTGAGACGCCAGAATCCAAAAATGTAACGTAAAAGGGTGTCTCGGATTTGAGACAAATTTAAGAGAGAAACTTTCTGGACTGAGTCCTTCTCTTTAAAAGGGTTCCAAAAATCCCCCTTCCACCAATAGGGAATGAATACTAATAGACAAAAGTGAAAAAAAATCAAAGTTTATTAACAAACAGAATGCTTGCCCACAAGGCAAGGGGAAAAAAAGTAAATAACTGTTAAGCACTAAACTATCAGAACCCATTTCCCCTCCCACACACACAGAAACAAAAACCCAGGAAGTGTCCAGAGGGTGCAGGAGGAATACAGCTTTCCCAACACATGGTCCAACATGGCGCCGGCCTTCCACACGGAGGGGCAGCAACACCCCCCACGGAGCAGCCCCGCAGCATAGGAAAATTCCGGTGGCTACCTGGTGTTGACATTTTCCCTCTGACGGTAGTCACGGCAGGCAAAACAGCTGGGCTGGAGGCTTTTGGTGTGCTTTCTCTCCCAGCTTGGCTGCCCGGGGCTTGGGGGGTTGGGGCGAAGCGGCTCCACTCCCGGCGATGCTGCTCCCGCCAGTTTCGGAGCAGCAGCCCATTCAGTTCCGCTCCCGGCAGCCAAAAAAATGCTGCTCCAGCTTCTCCAATCGAGGGAAAAGGAAAAGTGTTTTGCATGGGCCAAAAACCAAGTCAGCCAAGCAGAGAAACCACGTGGCCCAGCACCACAGGAAAACTGCTGCAGGGCAGGGGTCTGGCAGAAAACGGCTCCGGTCTCCTCTCTCTGCACACGCAGCAGCCATGTTCCGATCCCAGAACCGGAAGAGAGCGAGCATCCTCCCGGGCCCCGAACCGGGGGAGAGAGAGCAACCTCCCGGCCCCATCCCTACCAGGATCCCGGCCGGGGTCACGTGATACCCCCAAGCTGGGAGGGGGATCAGGGGAGTGTAGAAAGAGAAAACAATAACAATTTGGGGGCATAAGCAGAGGATCATGGAATAGACTAGATCACTCCAGGACAAAGGGGATGGGTTTGTATGCTGCATACAAAAGTAGTGTTTTCCTAAAGTGGTGAGATATCCCAGACTTCCAGGGCTAAGAAAGACACAGAAGTATTACAGCAGAAATTGTGCCTGGCTGTCACCTTCCCTGTGATGGCCAACAAAAGGCAGAAGCGGCCATGAGGACCCAATAGAACATTTCTGCTGAGTTCTTAGGAAGATGCAGACAATCACATCCCCCTGAGTTGATGAAGCATTTCCTACCAGAAGATGCAACATTTTTGAGAAAGCAATTTCTAAAGCTGGAGGGCTGTTAACTTTGCTGAATCTTAACAGGGGACACTGCCAGTGCCTGGGGGTGAGCAAACTGCCCCAGGAGCCAATGCCTGAAAATGTGACTTTAATCTACTGATTGCTCAGAAAAACAGCAACACCCAACCCACGGTCCCTCTGCCAGATGTGGTATCCCAAGGGATTTCTGCCTTCAGCCAAACCACACCCCTTGAGCAGAGCAGTCCTTGGCTGGGGTAACAGTTGGACTCGATGACCTTGGAGGTGTTTTCCAATCTGAACAATTCCATGATTCTATGATTCTCTGCTGTGCTGTGCTGTGCAGCCATTCCCTCTGGCTGAGGCTGAGCAGGATCTGGTCCTTGCAGGACAGGGACTGTGTGGAGGCCAGAGCCAGGCAATCCATGCATTTCCACTGAGGACAGGGACAAACTCCGCTTGCCATGACTTAGACAGAAATCCTACTTGCAAATCACCTCAGGAGCAGCTTCAAGGCAATGGGGAGCTCCCAAAGCAAAGTCCCAGTGCTCCCAGCTGCTCTCTAGCTGCCCATGCCCAATCAGTCTGGGCATCACAGGGCAGACTGATATCTGTCCCTAGCAGTTCCTTAGTAGCACGTGATGCAGAGCCCACCAGATGGAAAATTTGGGACCCTACTCAGAGCTATCTCATACCTTTGACCTCCACTGTCCTTCCTGGGGGAGGCAGATTCATGATACCTAGAAACACTTTGGATGCTGCGTCAGGGTGAGTTCACATCCTTTCTGCTCATTCATTTCTTCCCCTATTTGCAAGATCTCTGAATTGTTGCACTTCCTTCTGCCTCTTCTGGAAACAATTTTATCCCCCCCAGCACTGCAGCAAGTGCCACTCGTCTGTCACCTGCCAGGGTGAGGTTGCTCTTTCTTTCTGGACAGTTTCTATTCCATCACCTCCTCCCACCCCTGGTTCAGTGGCATTTACCCTGGTTCCTTCCCCACACAACAGATTTCCTTGGCTGTCCTCACCACTGCCCCTCACCAGCTGCCTCTACTTTCAGCCCTCTGTCAAGACCTCGAAGTTCATGTCCTTTCTTATCTCCTCAGGCTCCACGAACTCCCTCTCCATGGAGCTGATCTAAGATCACAATCTCCATGTAAGATCTCCAGGGTGTCAATGCACTGCAAGACCCACCAAGACCCATCACCCTTCTCCTTCCTGGGACGTGGCAAAGCTGGGGCTGGGCTTGTCTCACTGGTCTGTTCTCTCTGTTGTGCAGCCTCCAAAAGACAGTGGGACTTCCCAAAACACAACAAAACTCAGCCAAGAGGAACTTCTCTCCCAGTCCAGCATAATTTTTCACTAGGAGACTCCTAAAGCACCATCCAGGACATCCCCAGAGAACTGGAGAGGGGCAATTTACAAGGGCCTGGAGAGACAGAACAAGGGGGAATGGCTTCCCGCTGCCAGAGGGTGTGTTAGATGGAATATTGGGAAGAAATTGTTCCCTGTGAGGGTGGGGAGGCCCTGGCACAGGTTGTCCAGAGAAGCTGTGGCCACCCCATCCCTGGAAGTGTCCAAGGCCAGGTTGGGCAGGGCTTGCAGCACCCTGAGCTAGTGGGAGGTGTCCCTGCCCATGGCAGGGATGGAACAGGATGAGCTTTAAGGTCCCTTCCAACCCAAACCATTCTGGGATTCAATGATAAATTGTGCTGAGCATTTCAGGCTGTGTTTTACCAAATCTCGTTTTATTTGAATTGAATCAGACTTCAAATTGAGCAGCTTCTTGATTTCTGTCTGAAGGACACAATGCACGGCCTCTCCAGCTGGCAGTCCAGGGCTGGTGGCACTGCCTGCACCCCATGTGCCCCGAGGCAGTGTCTCGTGCCCCCAGGGCAGTGTCTCCTGCCTCCTGGCGCTGTGCAAAGGGACCAAGGCCCCACTCGGGTTTAGATGAGCTTTTCCTCCAGTGACATACTGGCAGCCTGCTTGAGGCAAGAGCCTTGGGGCAGCAAGACAGCCTGGAGGAGAAGGGATGTCCCAGGGGATGGAGAGCCAAAGGTGACCTTTGGAGACAGAGTTTGGGTTATTTTTCTTTCCCTGGGTCTTGCAGCCCTGAAGTTGGAGCCCCCATCCTGAGGTGGGCAGCTCCCCACTCTTGGAGGTTTCCCACCCACAGGGCTTTGAGGGGGGTGGAGGCGCTGGAGGTGCCAGATCAGGAGGGGATCTCCTTACCAGGGAACCAGAGACAGCAGCCCAGGGACCACCCACACCCACACAGACATCCTCTCTCTTCACCCCACGCCGCAGCACCATGAGGCTGGGGTGAAGGCACCACACAGGCAACTGCCTCTCCTAAATCCCTGCCTGGAGGGTGCTGCTGTGTCCCACAGATGCCACCATGGGATCTCTCAAGGACCCTCTCCGGGCTGGAGAGGACCAGGTCCAGCAGTACCCTTTACCTTCTGAGATGTTTTGGAGTAGCAGCACCACAAACCCACACCATTAACCACACAAGGCTCCCCAAATCAAGCCTTTATTGCCTTAATCCAGTACAATTCACACCAAAGTCAGCACTACATGGCAGGCTGGGCACATATCCTTCTCCAGCAGCTTGGGAGATAAGCACCAGGGCATCAGTGATCAGTGGACTCCCCTGTCCCCAGTGGCATGGGGGGTTATGGCACATCCCTGCTGCAAAATGCCTTCTCAGCACATGGCCCCTGGTGGGTGTCGCACATGGCAGGTCATCCCAGCAGCCAGGACCACACGACGATCCTGCCAGGACACTCACCAAGGCACTGAGGCGTTTCCCTGGCATTGTCCTACTCACAGGAGGAGCTGCTTGGGCTCCCAGGTCTCTGCCCACCGGTGACAAAGCAGGGCAGCCACTGTCACAGGATGATGCATCCAGTACCCTGTGGGTCCCTGACCCAGGAGATCACCAAGGGCTCTCCATTTCTGCCCCCCAAAAAGGCACCCAGGAAAAAGAGAGGCCGGAGATTCCCTGTGAACTTGTCAGTGAAGGTGTAAATGTGGGAGCGGTCGCTGACGTTGTAGAAGGAGATTTCTCCCGCCTCGTAGTCCAGGAAGATCCCGACGCGCCGGGGTCTCACGCTCAGGGCCAGGGGGGAGACGGGCACGGTCAGGGCCTCGTAGCCACCCCCATTTTGCAGCCGCAGCACCCAGTAGCCGTTGTTGGGCGAGAAGAGCACAGAGCCTTTGCGGCCGGCAGACTCCCGGCACAGCCCCAGGCCCCACTCGGGCTTGTCTCCCACCTGCACCTCCCAGTAGTGGCGGCCTGAGAAGAAGCCCGGGCTGCCCAGCACCACCGGGGCGGTGCCGAACCTCTTGGGGTTGTCGAAGAGGGACAGCAGCAGCTTCTTGCTCCCGCGCCGAACGCTCTTGCGGTCCTCGGACACACTGAGATCCGGGTGCGCCGTCTCCGGGTCCAGAATCACGTCCACTGGAGAGAGAGAAGGGTGGAAGGATGGACAAGGCTCCAGGGGTCCGCAGGCACGGACACGAGCAGGTGCCTGTGACCCAGATGCCGGGCTCTCCCACACCTTCCCACCTCCCACGATTATTTGCTCATGGTTTTGCACAGCTCCCAGCGCTGCCTGGCAGCGGGGAACTGCAATATAGAAAATCTACCACATCAAAATTTTTGGTGTCAGCCTGCAGAGCCAGGGCAGAACGAAGGCAGTTCCACAGCTTCAGAAAAAGCCAACACTGAAAGCAACAGGTCATGGGCAACACGGTGCCTGAAACCCCTAAGGGAACTCCTGGGCTTCAGTGTCCTGTCACAACCCATCCAAGACCACAACAAAGGTCTTCCCACCATGAAACCAGCCTGAACTCATCAGTGCACAAACTGGGAGTAGCTGGACAAAGCTTGTTGGAAAAACCTCCCTGTGCCCCAGGGTACTGGGGGAAACCAGAGCCCAAATGTGCCAGGAGCTGGGACAAAGACAACCACCCTACCTTTGAACTTCTTCAGCATGTCCCTCACGCCCAGGCAGCGCTCAGGAATGCTGTAGTTTTCCTTCAGGGTCACGGAGACAGCCTTGGGGGATTGGAACTTTACCTCCTCGCACCTGAGAAGAGAGGGATGCCCATGGGCTGTATCCAGAGACTGCTCCACCGTCCCTCTTCTCCTGCTGGGAGCGGGCTTAATGCCCTTTTGTTGGCTCCACGGATCCATCGCCTCCCTGGAGTTCTGTGGCTGGGAAGACCACTAGGGATAATCACTCGCCTATTGGCAATCCAAATGGGATCAGAGTTAAACAATACAGGGAGCAGCAGTGCCAGGCCTGGGGAAGGAAGGAGTAAAGCCACCGGGCAGCATGTCCCTTAGGAGAGGACACATCTCACATGTCACAAGCCAGGCAAGACCTTGGCTCTGAGCCCCTGGAAAAAGAGGGTGGAACCTCTGAGGGATTGTCTCAGTCTCTCCTGTGTCTACCCCAGAAGGACCAAAGCAGATGCTGGGAAGGGAGGACAGGGTGGCTGGTGTGGAACAGACACAAACATCTCCCTCAGAGCCTGGAGGCAGCCAGGACGTTAGGAGTAACAACCATGGTGCCTGCCAGGAATAACCATGCGTACCTATGAGGAATAATCATGGGTACCTACAAGAAATAAATCATGGCACCTACCAGGAATAATCACGAGTACCTACCAGAAATAATCATGAGTACCTACCAGGAATAATCATGGCACCTACCAGGAATAATTACGGGCACCTACCAAGAATAAGCATGGCACCTACCAGGAACAATCATGGGCACCCACCTGCTCAGGATGCTTTTCATGTCCTAGAAGAAGACAAAAACCATTCTGGGTGTGTGGCTCACCAGCCAGTCTGGGCCTGGCCACCCACCCAGGTGACAAAGGCAGCAGGGCTGAGTGAGTGGGCTTGGTGGCAAAGCCTGACCTTGAGCAGCTCATCAGCTGGCTGCTGGCTCTTCTCCTTTATCTCCAGGATCAGCTCCTCCAGCAAGCACTTCTCTTCCACCAGCCTGGCCAGGTTTTCATTGATCAGCAGCAGAATCTGCTTCTCCTCCTCCTCCAGTTTCTGGAGCAACAGCTTCTCCTCATCGGCCAGCAGCCGATGGAGCTTCCCAAACTCACTTACAATCCTCTCCCGCTTTTTCTTCACCGTCTCCTTGGGATAAGATTCATGGGGTGAAGAGAGACAGTATTATCCAGACAGCTGAGACGGAGCTGGATGCTCTGGCATCCATGCCCGGCATCAAGCCCTGGGAAAACACTGCATTTTTGTGATAAGTGCATGAATTTAAAAAACAGCCAGAGGCAAACTTGTGCTTCCACCTCACCAGAGTTCCCGCTCCACATCCTCAGTTTACCAGAAGCAGGACTTTGTCTGGGGTATTTCTGCTCAGCTGGACCCCAGATGTCTGGGGAGTGTTGGGCTGCAAGGAGGTGCCCTCAGGTGTCGGGGTAAGTTTTTATTACAGCTCGTACCTCCAGACAAATCCAGGCTAATCCACTGCTTGGGCAGCTGGAAAATGCTGGAAAAATCCCCAGTAAAGGGAAAGAGGTGGAAGAATCGTAAAACCATGAAATGGTTTCGGTTGGAAGGGACCTTAAAGACCATTGCTTCCGCCCCCTGACATGGACAGGTACACCTTCCACTAACCCAGGTTGCTCCAAGTCCCATCCAACCTGGCTTGGACACTTCCAGGGATGGGGCAGCCACAGCTTCTCTGGGCAACCTGTGCCAGGGCCTCACCACCCTCACAGGGAAGAATTTCTTCCGTTTTAGTTTAAAACTTCTTCAGTTTTAGTTTAAAACTGTTCCCTCTTGTCCTGTCACTATCTGCTGTGTAAAGAAGCCCCAGGGATGGGGAGGGATGGAAAGGGAGCGCCCAGGAGGGCTCCCCAGGTCTCACTACAAGGTGAGGAGCCAGCAACAGGAGAGTCTGCCCGTGCTTTAGGGTTTTTCACCTCATCCCTATAAATTGGCTGGAAACCTGGAGCTGCAGAAAGACACCCTGAGGTAAGCTTGAGCCAGGAAACCTCAGAACAAAGAAGATAAAGGAAAGGAAATTCAACTCCATTTTTTTTTTCTGTCCAAGTACCTCACTCTTTGGACCTGAGTCATGAAGACTTGATAAGCCAGGACAGCCACAGCCACTTTCCCCACCATTTATAAGGGACTTTTTGCTCTTTTTGCTATAAAAGCACAACCAGAGGAAGCTGGAGACTGCTGAGCCACAGCCCCAAGCCCTGACTCAGGAGGGTGCGGGGACAGTGACACGCTGCGGGGGGGGACAGTGACATGGCTCTCACAATCTCTGTCCCCAGCCCTATCACAGCCCCAACAGGGACAGAGGCTCACAGGGACATCCCAAAAACCCACCACCATTTGACTGGGCTGCCGCAGGCAAGGGAGCTGAGCAGAAAACAAGGGGAGCTCAGAGAAACCTGTTTTCCCTGCCAAATTCAGGGCTGGATAACTCGTCCAGCAGTTTTCATTTCCTTTTCTGCAGTTACTTTTCCTTTCCAGCTTTCACCCCAAGGGACTGGAAATGCAGCTGTTTCTTGGCATCTGCTCTTCCCAGAATCATCTGGAGTCAGGCAGAGGTGCAGTAATTCAGCTTTTTTTTCTTAATGAAAACTCTTCTAGTTCCTGTTGCTGTGGAGTGGAGCTCACCACACAGCTCAGGCCTGGCTTGGAATTCATGTTGTAAAACAAAAGGCAATAAAAAATAGCCCATGTCTATTTGTTTAACCAGCACAAAGTCCTCAGATTCCACGGAATCTGGCGTGCTGCTCCTTGCAAACCTTTTTATGGAGCTACACACCGTTACTGAGCCTGGTTTCCAGCTTTGCTCCTACATCTGACAGCAGGACACAGGGACATGTCCTATCCTGGACACCATGACAAATCCATGTCCCTGGACAAGACCATTCAGGGTGGTTTTTTTCAATTGCTGATGGTTCTGAAACTCATTCTTTAAGAATTAAGACAGGCACTTGCCTTGCACTCCTGGGTTTTCATCCTTTCTGCTGACTCACGCTTCTTCACCTCCTCCATTTCCTTTAAAAGATTCTCCAGGGATTTCTGGAGTTTGACCTAGGAAGAGGAAAAATGGGCTCAGCTCATCCCAGCAGCAGTTGCTGAGCACTGCATGTTGGCTGGGTCCCCTCTGCCCGGGGGGAACAGTGACCCCAGTGCCAGGCGGTGCCAGCGCTGGCACCCGAACCCAGCAGCTGTGCTCTTCACTCCACTTGCAGCGTTAACCCTCCCCATGCTCTTCAGGTTTTCCCAATAATTTTCCTCACTATTCAGGTTCTGGAGAGTAAAGTGACAGCTCTCCTTCAACGCTGGGGTCAAGGGTGGCTGGTGGCACTGCCAGGAGCATTGCTGGGATGCGGGGTTTGGGTGCCAGCACCGCTCCACCGAGGCAAAATGTCCTCAGGGACCCACTGGCTCAGCTTCTCCAGGGGTTGTGGATGGGCAGGGAGCCAGGCTGCCTCCCTGCACTGGATGGACGGGGTCCATACCCAATTTGGGAGATAAGGCGGGTCCAGCCTTACCCCTGCAGTGGGAGCGGCTGGGTGGGCATCACCGTGTGCGCCACCCCTCCTCTGCTTTCCCAGCGGAGCCACTGGGCACGTTGGGGTGCTGGTGGGCGAACGCACCGGTGCCAGAGCGCCAGGGTGCCTCGGGGCAGGACAGGGACACCTGGGCCCCCCTCCCGTACCTTGTACACGTGCGCCGCCTCCTCGATGGGGTACACGGTGTGCGGGCGGTGCTGCAGGGACTCCCGGCACACCACGCAGATGGGCTCCTCGTCCTCCTCGCAGAACAGCTTCAGCCGCTCGTCGTGCTGGGGGCACAGGGGGGTCCCGGGCTCCAGTTCGGGCCCCGGGCCGCCCCGCAGCCCCAGCTGGCGGATGCTCTCCACGATGTTGGCCAGCTGCCGGTTGGGGCGGAAGCCGCTGCGGTGGCAGGAGGCCCGGCACTGCGGGCAGGAGAAGGGCCCGTCGGCCCAGAGCCCCTTGTCCTGGCAGTGCTTGGCGATGCAGCCCCGGCAGAAGTTGTGCCCGCAGTCGATGCTGACCGGCTCGCTCATGTACTCCAGGCAGATGGGGCAGATGGCCTCCTCCTGCAGCCGCTCCAGGGCCCCTGCCAGCGCCATGGCGGCCTGGAGCTCCCGACGGGCGCTGCCCTCGCCCCTCGTCAACCAGCAAAGGTGGGCTCGCAGGCAGGCACGGCTGGCACGGCCCCAAGGCGAGGAAGCACCGGCAGTGCCATGAAAGCCTGGAGGACGAGCCGGCCTTGCTGCCGGGTAGCACCGGCCACGGAGCCTCCGTGCTGCTGGGGGGAGGAGCTGGCACCGGCTGGGACAGCTGCAGCCAGCCCCAAAGGCTGGGCCTGCCTCCAGCCCGCCGGGGCAAAGCCAAAGGAAAAACCGGCGGGGAGAGCGGGACAGATTAGGAAGCGCCAGAAATAACCCGTGGCCGGAGACAACCCCGGGCTGGTGGAGGTGGCGTCGGGTGTGGTATCGGCTTAGCCCAGCAGCCCGCGGAGCCCCTGCGGCACCTGCCCGCTGCCCAAAGGTGATGGCCGAGGTTGGGGACCCCTCGCCACACCAACAATTGTGCCGAAACATCCCCCGTGACACCCACCCACCGCAGAGTGCCGGGAGCTTGGGAATGTGCCGGGGCACGAGGCAGGAGGGACAGGCAGGACGAGCGGTGCTCTCCCATGCTTGCACAGAGGGGCTGGAGTCANNCTCCTTTTTATTATACAAAAATAACTTCAACACATTCAGTACAAAGGAGAATGAAAAGTTTCACTGAAAACGCCAAATAAATTAAGATTGCCCTTGCATAACCTTAAATAAAAGAGCTAAACACTGAGTTGAATACCCTGCCAAATTCCCAGGCAATGAGAAAACAGAATATGTCTCGATGGTGTCCATGAGTGCAGGTCCTTGCAGAAGTGATGCTTGGAGAGAGCAGGGCATTGTTCATCCACTGTGTTCATTGTCCTTTAGTTGATTCACAATGTCCTGGACCCACTTGTCATTGGGGTTGGCACAGACCAGCTTGTCCTTGATGGTGGTAAATCTGGAGAAGGAAATCCAGCGAGGAGAGGAAAGGAGAACAAGAGGGAGAGGAAGATGGAGAGGAGAATGGGACCACCTGCTCCGCACCACCAGTGAACCCCACCAGACCAGGCACCTCTACAGCGGCAGAACAGCCCTAGGGAAATGGGGTGGGAGTGGCTCAATGGCATTACAGGTGTCCTGCTCTCTGCCACTTAAGCTGCATTGTCCCCAGCATCTCTACAGCTGGGACACCATCCTGGCTGGGTCCCACTACGTGGGGTGAGGGGGGTGACCAGCTCTTTTGGCTCAAACCTAATAAGGAGGTCCACAAACTGGGACCTGGGATGTGGGATTGCCCTCTGAGATGTTCCCAGGCTGTTCTCCGCACATGGGAGAGCCCTACCCGGTGCTTTTTCTTGCCAGGATGAGGTTTGATGTGGGGTTCCCTGGCACTGTCAGGACAAGCAGGGTCCCCAGAAGCAGGGCAGGAGATCTACTCACATCACGGCTGACAGGGAGCAGCGGCTGCCTGTGTGCTTATACTTCACCACAAGGCTCAAGGGCAATGGTTTGGTGATGTACTTGATGCAGCAGGGACCATAAAAGTCGAGAGAAGCTGGAAGACAAGTTTTCTGATTACACCAGACCAGGAAAAGTGCCAGTGGGGAGAAGGAGGGTCAGAAGATGAGAAGATCTCCACTGGAGGAAGTGCTGCTCCCACAGTGGGCTCCCACCACAGCCACCTTCCCCTCAGGGAGCCAAGGTAAGACATGCCTCTCCTTTCCCACAGCAGATGCTGGGAAGAGAGAGCTGCCAAGCATTACTAGACCTTATACAGCAGATAGAAAGAGGAGAGAGCTCCTCGGAGAGGAGAGATTGGACTCACATGGAGAAGAGGAGACCTGGTAGCAGAGGACAGCCACAAAAAGTACAGCAAGGGCTGATGTGAAGGTCTTCATGGTCCTCTTGGGTGGAGATGAATTGTAGGAGTCAGGCTGGACTGCTGCAGTGTCCCTGGCTGTGCCTGGTGTGGGATCCCTGGGTTCAGCCCTGTTTATAGAGAGAGGCAGCAACCACGGATGGAAACATGATGCAAACTGAAAACTGCAAACATTGCTGAAAGCCGTGACACAACGGAAAAAGTGCAGTGTCAAAGATACCACACAGCCCTGCAGAGGGAACTGTCCAGAGCCCCAACAAGAGCAGTGCCCTGATGTGGCACAGGGTACGATACCATGAATGGTACGATACCATGAGAGGACAGAGAACAGGATGTGACCTATCATTTCCTTTCCCCTGACCAAAGGACTCTGCAGATAACCCAGAATGAGTGATTCAGAAGATCAGTAGTTGGACCTCTTGCCTGGAAGTCACGGCAGTGGATGGAGGATGACCGTGGTTGCCACGCACTCGTATTTCCCAGAATGTCTGCATCACAGACAAACAGGAGATTTCACCTCTGCCACAGCAACTGGAACAGGGAAAGTCTGTGAGTCAGGCTGACCACCTGTGTGCCCACCCAGCCATGCTGGGTCCCACTTGCAACAGGGGCTTCCTCCATGGCACCCCGAAGGCCATCAGTGCATAAACGTGCAGAGAGTGGATCATGGTGCCATTCCAGACCTGGGCTCCTCTTCTGTCCCTTGCAGCAAGTCCTTTGGGAACTGGTTCTGCTACATCACGACTTCCCAAATGACAGTGACAGCTAAAATAGTGCTCAGTTCTCCATGGACACAGGAATCGGCCATGGATGCCTACGGAGAGCTTTAGGAGCTCATGAGCATGTTGGCACAGCAAAGCTGACTCAGATAATTACTTGGTTCCAGCAGTGTAGCACCCTCCTGACACTGCTCTGTCATTGTCCCAGCTGCCAAACATACACACAGAAGAGATTGGCTGATTTAGCTCATATTGCTTGGGACAGGAATGGTGTCACTGCACTGACAAAAAAACTCCTATTGGAAATGTAACATCCCTCCAGAAGGGCTCTGCTGGCTTCTAGGCAAAGGCTTGTGGACAAAACCTCAGGACAGTGGAGGAAGAGCGAGGTCTCCATGGTGCTCGGAAATGTGTCTGGGTGCTGGACAAGCACTGCCACAATGAGAAAGCCACAGCCAGCAGGCTGCCTTTCCTGATGGTCCAGTGACAAAAGGGGTCTTGCTCCTCTGTGGAGGAGGACGATCACAAAATAGAATCCCCCACCCAAAGTGGGGTTCCTTGTAGGAACCCAGAGGAGGAACTCAAAGGGGAATTAAGACATTCCCTGAAAGGGCTGCAGGAGAGCAGATTCCAGGCCTGGGGCTCCCAAGTGCTACATGACCAGCACATCTCAGGAGACTGAACTCTATGGAAAAGTGAGCCAGACTCATTAGAGGGTGCAGGCTGGTACCGTGGTGGGGTTTGTTTTCCACAGAGCTTTTTCTCTCGCTACAACACTGTGTTACTAAGCATGAGCAAAACTGAGCCTGGGTGAGACCACACGTGGTGCCTCGGTGCCAGGGAGGTGCAGGTACACGCCTGGGGAGTGGGCAGCTGAGGAGGGGTCTGCCCACAGAGCCCTGGGAGCACAGGGCACGTTGCTGGGTTTCTGGAAAGACATTTCTTTAGCAGGGACGGGCCTGTCCCTTCCCACAGCAGGTGAGCAGGCTCCACACAGCCCATGGATTCTCTGCTGCCATCACAGCCCAGCCCCCAGCTTTGCCTTGGCAGCAGCAAAGGCCTTGCCACATCCCTTCCTTTCTCTGCAGCTCTTTCCCCACGGATTGTCTCCCTGCGTCCCAGCTCCTGCTGAGGGGTTAAACTCCCAGAGTGAGAGTCAGTCGAGACAGCCAGAATCAAGGCTGAGGTTTTACTTGTGAAGAGAAGGACTGAAGAGTACCCCGCTACTGCTGAGGAGCTCAGGATTCCTGTGGGATCCTGCTTGCTCTATAACCTGCCTTGTCCTGTGCTCCAGAGCCCATTCAGATTACTGGGAGGAAACCTGGCACCTCCAAGGGCATGAGGTCCCACCACCACCATGGATCCACCCCCCCACACTGCCCACTGTGGGGCAAGGAAGGTGTGAGGAGACTGAAACCCAAAGCTCAGCAAAAAGGAGTGCAAAGACAGGGACAGCTGCCTGCACAGCTTAGGAGCAGCAATGCTGATGGAGCTTGGTGTGCCACTCCAAGGGAGACATGGAACAAAGGATGGAGCAGCATGGAGGCACTGCAGTCATTCTCTGTTGAAATCAAAGCAAATATAAAACAAAGGATGGAGCAACACAGCAATGTTCTGGATAGGCTCCATGGAAAACAATGCAGCTGATGGGAACTAAGCCAAAGGAATGATCCAGATGGAAATCAAAAACTGAACTTTGCATGATTAACTCAGAAATACATATTACTTTTCACACCTCTACATGTGCTAATAACTAAAGGCATTCAAACTCCACCTAAACTGTAAATGACATCAACTGTAACTTTACCTTTTCCCAAGAAAATAATATCAATGTAGCTGAAGTGGGGAGGGAGGTCGGGACACTCCGTTGTTTTTGCAGCCAGTTATTATCAGTGGCAACCTCTGAACCTGTCACAGTCTTCTCTGAGCAGTGTTTGTTAATAACCTGCTTGGTGAGAGTCAGAGAACCACAGAACCATGGAACAATTAATGTTGGAAAAGACCTCCAAGATCAGGTGCCATCAACATCTCCTTCTATCCCCTGCTCCTGCCATTTCTACCAGCACATTTGGACCCAAACTTGCAGAAATTCCCATTCAGACCAACCCTACACTGCTCTGACACATCTCCACACAGGGACCAGAATAAAACTGAGAGGAGGAGAACAGGCTGGAGAATGAGCTGGAGCCTCCTCGCTGATGGCTCACACCAACATAGCCCAGCTCAGAGCAGCTTTAGTTGAGTGTTCTGGATGTTCCTGCAACATTCAACTACAGATTTGATCAAAATGTCAAGATTTATTTTGAAAAATCAGTATTTTCTACCAGGAATATAAATGTGCCTCGACATTGTCAATGAAATCTCCTTCCTCTCAGATGCACCTTGCTGTATTTCATGCTTCCATTCATCCAAAATGACTTCTTGGAGTTTTCAGCACCTCTGTTATTTCCCCTATTCACTGTTTTCCTCAACTCTGTTCCTTCCTTAAAGATTCTGTATTTCAGTCTTGGCTGCTCCTTCCTGCCAAGACAAATAATGCAAATCTCTAAATATTTTGATTTCTAAAACCTCCTCCATATCATACATCCTAAGTAGTGGCTATTTATGGAGCCAGTAAAACCTTGCCTTATGGTGTGTTTCAGCTATTGATAGAAACCACACACGGTATCTTTGGATCCATCAGCAGGACAGTTTTGGGATGTGAGAAGAAGCCTCTGCTCAGCCCTGAGGGCAGCCTGCTCCACCACACCACCTCCTAGACTGGAGTCATGTCTGGGGGATCACATTATCACAGTGCTCCTGGGAGCTGCCGGACCACTAATATGGGAAACTGGGTTTAACTGAGAGCAAATCAGTTGGAAACAGAAAGAAAATGACTGGGAGATGCCAGAGATCCCAAGGTGGTGCAGCTCCAAGCAAAATCTCAGATGAGAAGAAGTATTTTCAAGAAGAATTGAGACTTTCCACATCGGAACTGAGGTCTGCAAGATGATAAATAGCCTAGAAAGAGGGACAAAGCGAACAGTCACTGTCTGTCCCAGAGCAGGAACCACGGACCATTCAATGGAGCAGGCAAGAGGTTCAAAATGAACAGAGGGAGGCAGCTCTTCACACAAGGAGCTCCTTGCCAAGGAACATGGTGTGCACAAGGAAATTTTCATGTGGCTGAGTCAGAGCTTGAATTTCAGAGCGAGAAGCTTGAGATTTGGAAAATGAAAATGGTTGGGGGCTGGGAGTGCACTCCAGGGTGGCAGCATGAATATTGGCCTGTCTCTTCAAGGGGTCTGCTGTGGCCACATCTGGAGGTATCTGCTGGTCTACATGGACCCTTAGTCTACATCCTCGGGGACTGTTCATCTGTGATTCCCCAGAACAACTGGCCCTACAGGACCATGAGGGCTACAGCATAGCTTTTGAAATTGCATTGAAATCCCTGGACTGAAATTTCTACATCAGGATGTGCCTCCAGATAAATATTTTTGGTAAATGTCAGCAGAAAGATACCAACAGTTTCTAAGCACACAGCGAGGCAGAAATACATTGTGCAGTTCATGCAATTTTCCAAGACAAATTTGGGGCACCTAGAAAAGCCTCACTTTGGGTCCAAGAGCCTGAGGAACAGGACGAGGCCGGATGCCATGTTGGACTGTGGCCCTCACAGAAATATGGTGGTAATTCCCAGGACAGCCAAATGATGCCTCTGCCACATGACACCTCTGTTTCCTCAACAATGCCCTCAGTACTGAGCAGCCACTGGCCTGGAGCTGAGGAGGGCTTGTCCAGCAGGTCCAGCACAGTGTGACAGGTTTAGCCACGGTTCAGAGAAAGGAAAATAAAACTGTTTGGTGTTGGGTTTGAGACAGGCAGGACCGGAGGCTGCTGAGCTCCAGCGTGATGGGTGCGTTGTCCTTGCACACTCTGCCGCCTGTTGTCGTCAGCTGGAGGTACAGGGGACATCTGCAAGTCAGGCCATGGAGTTGCAGGAATCCTGAAAACAAAGATGCACAAGAGCACTGGTGGATGTAGGATCATGGAAATCATGGAACTCATGGAGTCATTCAGGTTGGAAAAGACCTCCAACACCATTGAGTCCAGTACTGCCAAGGCCACCACTAACCATGGCCCTAAACATCACATCTGTATTTCTGTTAATATTTCCATCCTCCCAGGATGGTGACTCCACCACTGCCCTGGGCAGCCCCCTCCAGTGCTTGATCACTCTTTCAGTGAAGAAATTTTACCCAATATCCAACCCGAACCTACCTTGTTTAACCTGAGGCCATTTCCCCTTGTCCTTTCCCTTGTTCCCTGGGAGCAGAGGCTGACCCTGCCCCGGCTCCACGCTCCTGTCAGGGAATTGCAGAGAGCGAGGTTTCCCGTATCATAAAGGGAAGACAGGGATATACTGGCTTTCCAGATCCATGCCCATGCCCTGCTGCAGCCCCTGCCTCGTGCTCTCCCCAGACTGCTTCGCAGCAAGCACAGGGCTCCCATGCTCAACTCTGCACACCCCAAGTCCTACACAGAAACCCTTTCCTTGGTGATCCCACTCTGGCAGCCAAAGCTCACAACACAAAAATAAAGGAAGAATTAGGAAGAATTTCGTCACAGAAAGGCTGATCAGACATTGGAACGGGCTGCCCAGAGAGGTGGTAGAGTCACTATCCCTGGAGATGTTTAAGGAAAGACTGGATGTGACACTTAGTGCCATAGTCTAATTGACATGGTGGTGATCAGTCATAGGCTGGACTTGATGATCTCAGAGGTCTTTTCCAACCAATTGATTCTGTGATTCTGTGAAACCAAGTTTGTTTGGTTGCTCTGCCTTGGAAGAGACCTGGGCTCGGTGGGATGCTCCAGCTGGACCTGCTGGCCATGCCAAGGGGAAGCTCTCCAGCAGGTGGCAAAACCACCTGCCACTTCCAGGTCCTGCTCCCAAGCAGGTTTCTCACCTAGGCAGCTGCCCCTGCAGCCCAGCATCCCTGTGGAGTTCAGGTCTTCTGGAGTTCAGATCCATCTGGAAACCTGCTCAGCTTTGGTTTTGAATTCTTGGGGAAGCAGAAGCTGTTGCTGAGGCTTCTGTGCAGAAAACACAGCAGATGATGTTTTGGGGTTATAGCCCTCCTTGTAACACCTGGGCAAGTAGAAGACCTCACCAGGACAGAGGTGAGGGCCCCATAGACCTCAAGCGCCTTAGCCAAGCAGTCCTCTCCAAGACCGTCTCCCAGTTCCAGGCTGCTCTGCCTCCAGTGCTCTCCCAGGTCCTGCACCAGGACTGTCCCTGCCCCACACAGCAGCCTAGGGTCTCTTTGGGAGCACAAGCAAAGACTCAGCAGCAGCCTCTGGTTTGCCCAAAGCATTCAAAAAATGGGATCAAAAGGTGAATGCCCTCTCCATGTCCGCATGTCTGCTGCTCCTGGCACACTCTTTGCTCCCCAAGGATCCTCTGCCGGGTCTGGACCACCACCCTGCCCTCTCCAGGTGGGCACTGTGGCTCAGAAATTGTTTTTATCCCAAAGTCTGAGCAAATCACCCCGTCACCAGGGCAGGGCTGTATTTGGGGTTGCAGGATTGGGTTTGTGGAAGGCTTTCTGACATGGCCACTGCCCTTTCCAGATGTGCCCCCCAGGGACGGCTCATCTGCTTGGGTGGCATCAGGATGTTGTGCCTTGGAATGTGTAAAGGGGCTACTGAAGGGGATCCATTTGGGATCCATATTTGAAGGGGATATATTTTTCCCACCTCCGAGGGGGAAAGAGCAGGATCTTAGCACAGAGCCCTGTGCCTGCCCACTCCAGCACAGCCAGCAGGATAACAGAGGAAGGACTGTGGAACTCTGTGCCTCTGTTTTCCTGCTGAAACAAGTGGGATCTGTGCTCTCCCTGAGCCTGGGCCAGGCCACAGGAGGGTGAGGAGTGTTGCAGCAGCACCCTGGGACTCTCCAGCTCTGGCTGGGGAGGGGACTGGAAAAGGAGACTCCAGCTCCCAGCCCCTGGGAAAAGAGCATCCCTGAGCCCCAGGGAGGGCCCACAGGCCCTGCACTCCCTTCTGGCTCCTCTTCTGCCACTTGTCCTCTCCTTTTGGGTGCATATCCTTTGGGTTAAGGCTGTCCTGATGGAGTGGGAGCAGCCCCCCTTTAGGGGTCCTGTGGACAAGAGCCTCTGGGCATGGAGCAGGAAGGGGAGACTGCCCTACAGAGCCCCACAGGGAAGGGGAAGGGGATGGATGAGCAGAGCAGGGGAAGGATGAGCTCCAGTTCCCCCTGCCTGGCCTGAGCAGCACTTGATGGGTGCCACACTCTGCTGAGCAGGGAAAAAGAGAGGGGACACACCATCCTCTCCATGTCTAGACAACGTCTGTTCCCACACAGGCCAGACACCTCCATGAGGGGCCCTGCCACCGTCCTTCAGTCCAGCCTCTTGGACAGGAGTGAGGACAGAGCACTGGAGCAGGTGAACTGCAGCCATGGCTTCCAAAAAGGACCTGCAGGGGAGGAAGAGCAGTGCCCAACCTGCTCTGCCTCCACCCTGCTCACTTCCAGCCCTTCCCCATCATCTCCCTGTGGAACCTGAGGGAGAGGAACAGACGATCCACAGGAACTCTCTACTGCCTGAAAACAAGGCACTCTCTCCCACGGGAAAGGAGCCCTCAAATCCCTGCAGAGCCCCACAGCACATTCCAGCAGAGACACTGCGTGGACTGGGCCAGCCCAGGGTGGTCTGACCAGCAGCCCATGGGCTGGATCCCAGTTCCATCCTGTTACAGCCCCTTCCTGGAGGAGGCAGGAGCAGCCTGTAGAAACAACTCATTCTATCCCACATCCAGGCACCTTCCTCTGCTCCTGCCCAGGTCCCGAAGTGGGCACTGAGCCCTGGCTGGGGAAGAAGAGGATGTGACCCTGCTCTTCAGTAGGAGGGAGCACCTACACCAGGTGTCAGCCTTGTGATCCCTTGCCATGGGCTCCAGGAGCACGATGCTCTGAGCCAGGCAGAGGGTGGGAGAGGTCCAGATCACAGGGACACCACTGTCCTTTGTCCAGTGACCTCCTCTGCTCTTCCTTTCCTCCATCTCTATTCAGCAATGATGTAATTTCTTCAATTATTAATCACCTCACTGCAATAGTGGCTGAATCAAAACCATTAAACCTCCCCTGGGAGCAGCCCCAAGGAAGGAGGCATGTTTCCAGAAAGTACATTAAGGAGAAGGCAGACAGGCAGTCGAGACAAGCCAGAGTGGGAGGAATGGCCTCGCTGCTCCATGCAGGCCATTTCTCATCAGCTGGGATCCAATATCCAATGCACAGGTCGCACACTCCTCTGGGCAGCTCCAGGGGGTCCTGGTGTGGCAATTGTTTCAGCTGAAAAATAAGCCACAGAAAAGAGTTATGCCAGGAGAATTGTTTACACAAGAGCTGCTGACAGCCCACATCCTAAACAGCTGTTCCCAGATTGCCCCATCACCCCAGAAGTGTTTTGCACTGTTCCTCCCCACTTGGAGCAAAGACACTGATTTGATATAACCTGGTTTTAAGGATGCAGGAACCCAGCTGGCATGACCCCAGAACAGCCCATTTGCCATCTCTGGGGATTCAGTTTTCAGTCCCTTCACAAAAATAACAATTTCTCCCAATTTTTCAGAAATGTTCCAAGTGAGAAATTCACCTCTGGAGTGGGATGGTATTCTTTGTCAAAACTACAGGAGTCAGCCACAGTCCAGAAATTCACCAGGTTGAGAGAATCCCAGAATGGTTTGGGTTGGAAGAGACTTTAAAGCTCATACAGTTCCATCCTCTGCCATGGGCAGGGACACCTTCTACTAGCCCAGGGTGCTCCAAGCCCCATCCAACCCGGCCTTGGACACTTCCAGGGATGGGGCAGCCACAGCTTCTCTGGGCAACCTGTGCCAGGGCCTCCCCACCCTCACAGCCAAGGATTCCTTCCGAATATCCAGAATATTATCTAACTCTAAACAAATCTCTGATGAGTGATGGGACCAGAGACACAGGCTAGGATCAAGTTATGCCAAAGCACAGCCCAGCTGCTCAGGAGAAGCAAAATCCTTCTCTCACCTCTCTTCCCTTCTTTTTCAGACACCTGTAAATACATTTTTGACCCTCTGCCAATGCTACACTCTTCGTGCTGGGCTCTACCAGCTGTTGCCTGCAGCACCCACCCTCCTGAGCTCCCAGCCGCAGCCTGGATCTCACAAAGGCAAAGCCCCACGCGAGCCTCCCGCAGGCTGCCGGGACCTGCTCACCCCGACGAAGGGGGAGCCGCGTCCCCGCCCCCGGCCGCAGAGCTGGGGAGCACTGAACGCAGCTGCTGTGCCAAATACAGCCCGACAAGGAGGCTCAGCCCCGAGAGGGGCCCACCCGGGCGTGAGACAGGGAGCAGGGAGGGGGCGGTGGTGCCGTGTCGCCCCCGTGGTCACACTGGGCCCGGCTGAGGGGCCGCAGCCCCGCAGGCCGCAAGCAAGGCCTGTAGGACCCCCGCGGCCTGCGGCCCCGGATGCCTCAACCGCGGCTCAGAGCCGTAGGACGGCGGCGCCCCGGACACGGCCGAGCCCGTCCCGGCGTGGCCCGACCCCC
>VZRJ01007330.1:462435-482585 GCA_013397565.1 Ptilonorhynchus violaceus
CGGACGGGGGGGGGGGGGGTCTGGCTCCGCCCACCCAGGAGGGCAGGGGATCGCCATGGGGGGACAGGGATGGGGACCCCCGGGACGCTGTGGCTGAGCCCGTCCCCGGAGGAGCCCCTGGACAGCCTGGGGACATCGGGGTGTGGTGACACCCGGGGTGCCCCAGCCCAGCGGTGGCAGATCAGCCTGGCCCCCCCACCACTGCGGCCGGGGAACACTCACCCACTGGCCTGGGCTGCCGAGTCTCCGAGCCCAGCCACAGCTGGGCATCGTGCCCAGGCCAGTGCCACCCTGTCCTTGGAGCCACCCCGGGCACACACAGCCTTTGTCTCCGCTGGCTGGAGGGGACATGGAGTGGCTCTGTGGCCAGCGGGGTCAGTCACCCCACTGGGTTCTGCTTCCATGTCACTCAGGGACACCTGGTGTGGACAGGGCAGGGGACAGGGTCTGTCCCTGCGGGTGGCTCCTGGAAAGAGGCACCAATGTGTTGAAAATCAGATGGAATTCGCTCCTCAGCAGCATTCCGAGTGTCCAGATGGGACCCTTCGCTCAGGTTTTAGGTGATGGATTGATGTCCTGCACAGAGGGGAAGGTGGCAGCCAAGCTGGAGGGGTAACGAGGGTGATTTGGTGGAAAAAGCTGGTGGTTCAGGGAGAGGATGTCCTTGGAGCAGCTGGGGATATGCCTCGACAAGGCATGGGGAGGGTGAAGAAGGAGGGATGGTAGCAGAGGGAGCTGGGGACAGCTTGGCCCTGCTCCATGTCCAGGGATGGAAAGTACCAGCAAAGCAGAGCTGTCCACACATGCTGTGGGAGAGGAAGAGAAACAGAGGCAGGAGCAGGGCAGAGCTGGGACCAGTGGGATCAGACCTGGAAGAGCCCAGAGTGGGAATGGCACATGGGAGATGGCTTAAGGATGGAAATAAAGACCAAGGATCAGCTCTGAGGGGGTTTTGCAGGAAGAAGACCCACCAGGGTGTGAGGTTGGTTGCAGGATCACATGCAGGGCTCTGCTCACTTTCCCACTCAGGTTACCTCAGACATCAATTATTTATTCATAGTGCTAAAGGTGGGACTGGGACTGGTTTGCTCCTGGAACCTGCCAGCTCCTTGTGTCAGCAACAGCCGCATGGGAGGCCTGGAGCTCTCATGGGCTCCCTGAGAGCCACGTTTTCCTGGGAAGGGCTGAGTGGAGAGGGCGGTGGAGCAGCACCCACCTCCCCACATCCCTACGAGCTGGATTTCATCTTCCTCATCTGATTTCCAGACTAATGACAGAGCGTGTCCCTGCCTGGCTTTTCCTTCTTCTGTGCGTCAGCTCCATGCAATTACCTTTCTCATTCATTTTTTTATCCCCCGCTGTTTTTTCTCTTTTTTTGCATAATTCTCTTTCTCTCCAGTTTAGGGAACTTGCCAGGCACCCCCTAGGTCTTGGTTATCCAGTTTTTCTGCAACTTCTTCTTTCTGAGGTTTTTTAGAGAAATCTTGTGGGTTTTGCTTTTTTTCTTTTTGAAAGTGACTGTTTTTAAGAAAAGTTTCATCTGTTAAATGGTTTTAAAATGAAATTTTTACCTGTGTTTCTGCATGTACAGACTCCTTCCCTCCTCTCCTCCATACCTGCCTGTCTCAGGGCAGCAGGACATGCACCACAAAGCCTATTTTGGGCTAAGAGAGCCCAGACAGGCAGAAAGTGTGTCCAGATGGGCCTCTGGGGAGCCTTTGGAAGAACAAGAGCACCTCTGGTGGTGGTGGGATGCCGTAGTGGTGGGGAGGTCTGGTGGTGGGATGCTCCCATGGTGGTGGGATGCTCCCGTGGTGGTATGATACTTCTGTGGTGGCAGTAGGCTCCAGTGATGGAATGGTTCCATGGTGGTGGGATGCTCTTGTGGTGGTGGGAAGCTTCTGTGATGATGGGAAGCTCTGGTGGTGGGATGCTTCCATGGTGGTGGGAGGTTGTGGTGGTGGAATGCTCTAGTGATGGTGGGATATTCTGGTGCTGGGATGCTTCCGTGGTGCTGGGATGTCATGGTGGTCATTACATTGCACAACGACTCTGCCCTGACAACATCCATCTGCTGGCTTGGAGACAAACAGGAATAAATTTCTTGGTGGCCTCTTTTCTGGTCCTATGATTGGTCATGTGTCTTGGTTTTCCTGGGAATGCAAATGTGAGAAACCTGAGGACATGCCCAGGCAGGGTGTCCCTTTCACACTGTCCTTGCTGCCTGCTGAGTGAGGGCGACTCAAGGAGAACTGAACACAGCCAAAGGCTCCCCTTTTCCTTTCCCATCAATGCTGACAGTTTTCATGGGAAGTTGAGCCACAGGGACACCAAATCCTGTGGTTCTGCTGCTGTCAGGATGCGCCGGGTGCAGCCCTGCTGGGGGGTGGGTGAGTGTTGCAATGATTGCCCCCCTTCGCTGATGTTCCACCTGGTGATTCACCACCACTCATCACCTCAACCTTAAAATCTCTGTGAATCTTTGGGCACAGCAAAGGTCACCAAGGGAGGAGAAAAACCACCAAAAGTGAAAATTCTGCCGTATTTTAAGATAAATGTTTGTATTTCACATGGAGTCTGATGTTTGCATCCCCTCCAGGTTCTCCTGGGTGGATTGAGGGGCATGTCCTGGTGCTGGAGCTCTGCAGGGAAGGTCCTCTTTGTTTAGGTTGGTGCTTGGGATCTTCCCTGCTTGGGTCTTCTTCCTTGGTCCACTCTGTAGTTATCCACAGCAGCATCCCTGTGCTGTGATGGAGCCAAGGAGTGAAATTCCTTCTGTGCTTGGCTGGTTGGCAAAGGCTGGATGTTCAGCAAGTGGATGAGCTGAGGTTTTAAGGGCGAAAACGGAGTCGGAAGGACACAGGACTTCAGCAGGGCAGGGATGATGCTCCAGGGGTGATGTCCAAGGCTGTGCTGCTCCTTCGCTCATGTTTTGGACTGCCATGGGATATTTCCCTTCATTCCCAGCAGGGACACGGCCGGCAGGGCATTAGTGCAGGTGGAATTGCAGACTCCCAGAGGGGGTGCATGACATTCCCAAGCACCAGCTGGCCCCTGGAAGGCTGGAGGTGTGGAAAGATCTCCTTCCTGACACAGCTCAGCTCTTCCTGCACCAACCCGTTCCCTCTTTTTGTAAACCCATCGCTGGAGAGGGCCAAAAATGCTCAGACAGCGAAAGTGAGGGAAGTGCCCTTGAAGTCGCAGCAGGATGTGTGCTGAACTCCAGTCTTTGTCCCTGCCCTGTGGGTTTTGCATGGAAGGGAAGCAGCACATTGTGGTGGTGTGTTGTCATCTCCTGGGCTGCAAAGTCACCAAATAACTCTCCTGTGTCTCCCATCCCGAGCGGTGCTCCAGTGTCCAGCCGTGCTCCATCGTGAGCCATCATGTCCCACACCAGGGCAGGCTGCCCTGTCCTGAGTCGGTGCTGTGTCCCAGGGATGAGGACATGAGATGTAGACAGTGCCTGGGGCTGTTGGGGGGGGACAGAAATTCCATGTTTGTCTCCCAGAGCTCGTGGTTGCTGGGGCTCTGTGCCAGAAGATGTGGCTGTTTGCCCAGCACAGTCCCTGTGCCATAAGGACAATTCCAAGGATGATCCATCCTGACAGTGGTGAGTGTTGGGAGGAGACAGTTCTTTGAAATTCCTGCAGAAAATCTAAAAAATTTGCATTTTAGGTTCTTTGGCTGCAGTTTTTTTCTGGGAAAGTCATGGAGTAGCAAAGGGAAACAGGGACCGCTCGGGCTGCCCACAGCCGCCACCACCTCTGGCACATTTACACACTGGGTCCTTAGGATTGTGTGCAGCAATAAAAGTAATTTATGACCCAGAAATGACCGTGGAAAGACATATTTGCAGCTGAAGGTGATTGATGACCTGGCTGCATCTTCACTCCTGCCATCAGAGTCCCCGAGGTGGTGCTGGGGGTGTCAGACCCTCCTGCTAAGGGTTTCCCAGCGGGAAGGCATGGCATGTTCATGTCAAGGAGATGCAGAACTCTGAATACAGCTGATGCCACAGGTCATCAGGAGGATTTTAAGGTCCTGAGTATCCATGAGCCATCCCTCAGGGGCTGCAAAGCTGTTTTCCTTCCTGCCTTGCTGCTGGAGGAGCTGTCTCTGAAACCAGGTGCAGAGAGATGGTGCAAAAGAAGTAGAAAAAGTATCAGCTACAAATGAAATGGATTTTTTTTCTCCCCCAGTATTGGTTAATAAATCCTTTTGATGTGTGAACCAAACTCTTTCACAGCCAAATGCAGGTTAAAAGCAGCTTTGTGCCCATCCTGTCCCTGCCATGGGTTGTGCCACCTCCAGGCACCATTGCAGCCCCCTTAATGCAATTAATCCTTTTCTTCCATCATTTATATAATTGGGAATATGGCCCTGTATCTCCCAGCCACAGCAGCCCCCCTGGTTTCAGACCAGACCAGATTGGTCCAACTCGCAGTCGCAGAGGAAATACCATTTTACTACTGAAAAAAACAATTTTTGTGGTTCGGATGCTGCAGCCACCGGCAGCTTTGCCAAGAACTTCAGTTCTTACACAGGAAATGAGGCTCCTTTCAAAGCAGCAGAGTGGGGCTATATATATACAGCCTCTCCGAAAAGATATTTAAAGAAACATATTGACACTAGCGAGAACAGGAAAAAATAGCTCCTGGCTGCGGGGAGCAAAGGCTCAAGGCAGCTGAGCCCATCCTGGGGGAGTAGGTGATACAGGGGATTAATACATGGCTCTTTCATGTCCAGGAAAAGGAGCTCCTGGGTTTTGTGCTGTGTGAACCCCTGTGCTTTCGGTCTCCTGGCTTTTACTGGGAACTAGAGGTGCTGGGGATTGAATGCAGCTTCAGCAGTGAAGAAATGAGTCATCTCGTCTCTTTTCAGCGAGTCCCTCTTAGGAATTTATTTCCATCCCCAGGGAAAGAAAATAGTTTGTCTTGTACCAGATATGGGGCTGCTTTTCTCGTTAGTGCAAGCAGGGATGGAGGGGTTTAGAAGGTTTTTTTAGATATAGAAACATCTATTTTAGATGCAGAAATATCTGAGTTTTTTAATGTGGGGATGGATTCCAGAAGCAGCTGAGCCTCAGGAGGATGAATAGATTTGGTGCTGAAAGTGCTACCACTGAGTCCAACAGCTTCTCCAGCTGGGAAAACGTGATGGTTTTGGACCACCAAGTGACAAGGCAGGACCTTTTCCTGAATTACATCGGAGGCCAAGTGGGAAGACAGGAGTGGTGGGGGATGTTGCTGCCCCAAAAACCCCTTTGCCTCTTGCTTGGCACGTGCTCCCCACCAAGGATATCCTGTCCTGAGGGGAGCAAGAGGCCTCTTGCCCTCTGAAATGTATCCAGTCTAACTCCATCCATCTGCAGAGCTGAGGAGAAAGAGCCAGGAAGGCAGAGCTTTTACTAAATTCCCCATCAGAGGACTCTGGACTGAGTGGGATCCCCTCTGCCGCCACTGGGCGTGACCTGAGTCCAGCGAAAACGGTGGGGAAGGGCAGATAGGATGTCATCTGTGTTCAGGAGGGGGTGACTCATCCCAGCTTTGCTCTCCCAGAAGAAAAAACCTCTGGACAGGGGCTGGAGCTGCAGGAGGGATGATTTTGGCTGAAAGACTGAGAATCCGAGGATGGGCAGAAGGTGCCCATTGCAGCTCCTGGTGCATGATCCCGTGCGTGTGATGTGACACAGGGCCAGGATGAGCATCGCCCGCCCCAGCACTCTCCGGCACATGGCACTGCAGAATGAGCCTCAGCACCTGGATTCTGTGCCCATCCTCATCCCATCACCCGCTGCTGGCTCTGTACCCTCTGAACCTGGGACAGGGGGTCGGCAGCCGGGATCACACAGCAGCCTGAGGTCTGGAGGAAGGGCTGGATCCTGACCTTCATCCCTGCCACCAGCTTGGCTGATGTATTTTGCATGGTCACCAAATAAGAAAACTTCCTGGGGACAGCCTGTTCCCCGGGTGACAGCAGAAATAGGCGGCACAGCCGGTGTTTTAGCCCGGATGTGCGAGTCCAGCCCACAGCCGGACTAATTATACATTGTGTGCTGTTCCGGGCTAATCACAGGGCTGGGTAAATGATCCCAGTCCACAGGAGAAAGGTGAATTATTTTCTCAAAGGCATACACAGACATTGAATTGTTTATTATGTACTCACCAAGGGGATTGGGTTGGAAGAGACCTTTAAAGCTCAGCTTTGGACAGGGCTTGGAGCAACCTGGTCTAGTGGAAGGTGTCCCTGCCCATGGTAGGGGTAGAACTGGGTGATCTTTAAGGTCCCTTCCAACCCAAACTATTCTGGGATTCCTTGCTATGTGAGTTCAAGCCTTCCTTGTGCTCTTTGTGAGTCCCAGCAGGCCATGACTGCTGAAGTCTCCCCACTGATGCCATCTCCTGTTTTCTGGGCTCTCAGGAGGAGAAGGGACAATTCCTGGGTGTCCCTGAGGTTCTGGCACAATCACCTTGCAACACCATTTGCGCTTACGAAACCCTTTATTCTTGTTCACTTCCACATGAGCATGACTGGAAAACACTATTTTCTAACCGGCATCTGCTAATTCAAGTAAAACACGATGCCATGGGCTCTCTCGAGAGCGCCGAGCTGCTCGCGTCCGTCTTTTATTCCAATAAAAGAGACAAACAGTAACAATAAGCATCAAGTCTCCAGCCTGTGCCTGGCGAGAGAAGCCACTTCTCCCAGAGGGTCCCATTGTCTGATGGAAGTTTCCTCTTTCCTGCATGATGAGCACTTAGTACAACAGGACCGAACACCCATCCAGAAAGGGCACAGGCTGGTAGCGTTAAACTGGGATTTATTGTCATCGCATCGAGCTGGCTACCAGTCAGACTTGATAAAAATAGCATCTTAAATTATGGAAGTCTTGGGATAAAGTAGCCACAGCTCAGCAGGGTTTTATTAGTTCGCTCCACTGCCAAGCAACAAAGGGTCTTCCTCACCTCAAGACTCAAGTATGGCATATTTGGGCAACCCCAGTTCCCCTCGAACCTGCATGGCCAAACCATCAAACCAGCCTGGCAACCTCCCTATGAGCTGAGTAAAGCTGGAACAACTCTGGAGCTGCCTGATTCCTCAGTCCGCCGTGTTCCCAGCCAGTGGACTGGTGCTTTTTGCATTGATGGGAACAAAGGTACCTTCTTGTTGGAGCACCAAACTGGCGTGGCCAAGGGGCAGGAAGGGATCAGTGAATGAATGCTGAGCACCGTGGAGGGCACAGGCTCCAGGACAAAGCTGATGAACACACCCAGCCAAGCCCATGATGGGGACTGATACCCTGTGCTGACCTGAAGATGTTGTTGGAAGCCATGGCCAGGGCCTGATTCTGCAGCAGCTACAAAGCTGAGCCCATCCTCATGGCACAACAACCATAAGCACAACCAACCCTCAGGACCTGCTCTCCACTGGTGTGAGGCTTGGCAAGCTGGAGAAGGGTCCCACCAAAGATGGGATTGAAATACCGCAGTTACAAAAGGCAGCTCCATGTGCTAAGAGACTGTTCTAAACATTGGGGTTAGGCTGGAGGACCTTTGAAGATCATCTAGTCCCAATCCCCTGCCATGGGCAGGGACACCTTTGTCCAGCATCAGGCACCTGGGCACAGGAGGGCTCTGTGAGCTGTTGAAAAGAGCAATTGGCATCTTCTGCACAAGCCAGGTGTGACCCTCAGATCCCCAACCTGATCCTGGTGAAGTCACAGTTCATCTGGGTCTAAATGCAACTTCTGCATCCCACTGAATAAAGCATGGATGAGCACTCCATGGGCTTGGCAGCAGGTCACACCAGTGCTGGCCCTCGCCTTGTTGATCCATGGGCGTCACAGAATCAGAATCATTTGGATTGGGAAAGACCTCCAAGGTCATCAAGTCCAATCTGTGACTGATCCCCACCTTGTCACCAGCCCAGAGCGCTGAGTGCCACGTCCAGTGCTTCCTTGGACACCTCCAAGGATGGAGACTCCACCACCTCCCTGAGAAGCCCCTCCCAATGCTGGACAGCACTTTCCACTAAGAAATTCCTCCTGATGTCCAGCCTGAACCTCCCCTGGTGCAGCTTGAGGCAGGGCCCTCTTGTCCCATCAGTTGTCCCTGTCCTCCTGAGCCATGGTTACCAACACAATCCCACTGTGCCAACTTCGGGTTGCTCCGTATGGACCACCCAGTCCAGCTCTACAACCCTTGGAACTGCTCAGGAGGAAAGTCCCGCAGCACCAATTAGTGGTGTGAGAAGATTTTCCAAGGTCTTAAGGGAATGCTGAAGTGGAGGCAGAGGAAGAATTCGACTTTCTTGGTGTTGAAGAAGTCAGTGTAGGCTGGGAATGGCTCCCCCAGAAGAGACACTTCTGCTGCACTAAGTCAATGAAGCCATTGAAGAACTCATCTCTGCTGGTGGCGCCATTCCCAGTTGGTGAGCTGGTGGTGTTTTTCCAGCCAGGAATATTTTGTGCACTTCACAAATTGGAATGAAATGTTCCAACAGTCTGCAAGGTTTGGCTGCTTCTGCTGAGGTAAATACTTGTCTGGAGAGGGCAAAGGTGGGTATTCCTGAGTTTGCTGAATTTTATGGTCACCTGGAACTCACCTGGTCCATCCTGTCCTGCTGGGATTCATGGAGCAGGTGAGGCTGTTAACCCCTTCAGCGGCCTGGGAAACGGGGAGCTGCATTTTGGTGAAGCTCCTTCCACCCTGTGGTCCCAGGGGACACTCCGTGCCCTGTCCCTGCTCACCATGGTACCATGCTTTGGGACACAGCACAGCCAACATTTCCACGGGTGGGATGCAGCCTCAAATTTCTGTTGTGCCCCACAACTCTCCTTCCTTGGGGGCACCTCACAAGGTGGGTTGAGCAAGACCCTCTCCCAGCTTCACCCATGTCCTCAACGAGAGGGCAAAGTACTCCCTTGTTTGTCTTCCCAGCTCTTGCAGTCCCACTCCAGCTCTTTTTATAGCTCGGGAAGAAGTGCCTTGGGTTTCTGAGTCGTCTGGGAGGCCAAGTACACAGGGAGGAGTCGCAGCTAGAAATAGGGCTGCACTCCGCTCTTGCATTCCAGATTTTTTATTTTTTTAGCTGAGATGTCCAAATTTGAAGAATCCCATTGCCATAGGCACTGAGCTGGGAACCCTCTGCATTTTTTCCATTTACACTGGATCTTCTTTCTCCTTTGCCTTATTTTCCAGTGCCCTCTCACCAGCCGCTGAGCCTCCTGTGGATGGTTGTCCCAGGAAATGGGGTCTGTCAGCCCTGCCTGTGTTCTCTGTAACCCCCAGATTTCACCCCTCGGCACAGCTGGTTTGGCAGGAGAACTCCCTGAGGAATTAACAATGTCTAGGGGGTGGGGGAGTGATCAGCTACCTGCCAAAGCTTCTGAGTGGCGAGGAAAGAGCTCAGACTAAATATCCAGCAATTTCTGCCTACTGGGAGGGAAACAAAGCTTTGGCAGCAGCATGGACACGAATAAACCAGAGACAGGGAACAGGAGAAATTGTTGGACAAAACCTGTTGTTTCCAGCCCATTACTGTCTGGGATTTTGGCTGTGGTGCCGTGCCAGGGCAGGGGCATGTGGGCAGAGCTCCCCTGGCACAGCATCCACAGCATCCTGGGGTCGGCTCCTCTCTCCCATGGGAGCAGGGTATAATTGACTGTGTCACTTCAAGACTTTTCCATTAATCCCTTAACAATTGGATACCATTGTGGGGCACACCCTGGCTGCAGTCTCACCTCTGAGAGTTTTTATAGCACAGAACTACTTGGGGTCCCTGCTGCCCCTTGTCTATTGGCTGCCATGTGTGTGCACCAGCATCTCTGTGAGCTGGGAATGGGACATGCCAGGGAAAAATAAATCTGGGATCAAATCTGAACCAATCTTCCTTCTAATCAGCCATGGCATGGAAATGTCAATTAGCCAGTGTCCCTGTTACATCTTTTATCATTTTAACCCTTTTTCCTCCCTTTCTGCTGCATTCACTAACTCTGGAGGTAGTTGCAATCCAACTTCTCTTCCCATCAGCAGGGAAAAGAGATTTTTCACATTGTGGAAATGCTAAGAACTATGGATTCCTATCAGAGGGGTGAAGTCTGCCAGGTCTTTTCTTTGGATAATAAGCAAATTTTGGGTACTCAGTCCCAGCACCTCCAAGGGATTGTTTCTTTCCAGCTGCAGCGGGAAGCTCTGTGATTTCTGCTTGGGTAAATAACCAGCATCCCATGAATAGTGTGTGTAGCCATGGTGAGATCTTCTGCTGCATCTTCCTGTGGATATTTCCATCTTTCCCAGCCCTGGAGGGTAAGGATGGTGCTCAGCTCCTTCCACAGCAATCCCCAGCTTGTCCCACAGCCTGGGTGCTCCAGGCCCTGGATGTTTGCTTCTCCCCTGCGGGTGTTCCTGGTCCTGTGTTTGGGTTTGATATGCTCTTCCTGCAGGAAGCAGCATTTGGAAATTCCCACCGATTGTGCCCACGTGGATTTGTTTCTCTGTCTCACCGAGGTACAGCACAGGGACTGGCCGTGGTGGCTGGGCTGTGCCCAGGGCTCTCTGGGTTGTTTCTGATAATATCAAACAGCAGATTTCTAGCACATTTTTCTTTATTTATCCAAAAATGCAAAAAAAAACCCCAAACCTTGATTCCCTGAATGTCATCAGAACACAGAGGTTTTTCTCCACAGAAGCGCTGGGTGCAGCTCCCACAGTCCCTGGGCTGGTGCCTGGCTCAGCCATCCATCACCTTCACCGAGGCCACTCTGATTCCTGTGGCTTTTGTGTCCCAGGAGACTTGTCCCCGTGTCACTCCACCCAACTCTGTCACCTCCCAGCACAACATGTCCCTGGCAGGAGGATGTTCCAGGGGCGGGTGGCAAGGAGTGAGGACCAGCGTGCCCTGTGCTGGGCTGGCCTGTCAGGGGCTGACAGCTGCTGAATTGCTGGAAAAGAAGGAAATTGGGTGTGTTTAGTGTCTCTCAGAGCTGATTTCTCCTGTTGGGGTGTCCCATGTGCCCCTCTGCCAGTGTCGATGGCATCATGTGTGCTCGGCAGGTTGTGATTTGCATTCGAGAGCAGAGATTTCCCTGCCACGTTAAAACCCCTGTTTTCCTGGAAGAACATGGAAATCCCCGGGCTGCCCTTCCCTCTGCCCTGATGAACTCTAGCAGGGACATCCCTGGGGTGCAGAGCCCTTCAGGTGCCCCTCTTCCCATCTCCATCCCACTGTGGAAGACGCATCATCCCACTCGCAGGGAACAGGGTGGCAGGCACAGCCGCCATGCACAGCCCCTGCACCTGTGGAATTTCATGTAGGGGATGCTCCCCATGCCACGGGGAACCACTGGCTTCCTGTGCAGGGGCATCTCCTGCTGCCAGAGGGGCTCCCAATGGAGCTGCTTCTTATAGTCTCTGCTTATTCCAAGTGCCTCCCATCCATTTTCCCAAAGCTTCCAGGAAGCACAGGCATGTTTTCCACAGCCAGAGCTGGGTTTCATGCTCTTAGTGCCCCTCCAGCCTCGGTGCTGGGGCTGGCAGGAGCAGGACAGTGCAACCCTTCTCAGGCTGGGTGACCCCAAGGGCGTGCTGGCAGTGCTCCAGCCAGTGCTGTTTATTTCCACACAAGGAAAATGAGGAAAACCAAATATTTGTATCTTGGGAAGGGATTTTGCAGCCTTTTGCATGGAACCGTGCCTGCAAATCCCTCCTCGATCTGCTCAGACAGGCAGCAATAACACATGAAACACAGTTTCCTTTATGTGCCGGGGTTTTTTCCACCTCGGGCTCCACCCTGGTCCCAGCGGAGATCCCTGCTCCAGCCCTGCCGGCTCCCCAGGCCTCTCCCGCACCCAGGGAGCAGGCAGCATGCCAGGTGCTCTCAGCCAGGCAAAGTCATGGAGCTGCTTGCCGGAACATCACCTGCGGCAGGAGCAGCCACAGGCACTGGAGAGGCATTGGATTCGGGAGTGGGGCCTGCTGGGAATTTTAAAAGAGCACAAGGAAATCTTGAAGTTGCGTTGCAGAGAAGCCCGGAATGGTTTGGGTTGAAAGGGACCTTTAAGACCATCTCACTTTGCCCCCAGCCATGGGCAGGGACACCTTCCACTAGCCCAGGTTGCTCCAAGCCCCATCCAGCCTGGCCTTGGACACTTCCAGAGGTGGGGCAGCCACAGCTTCTCTGGCACCCTATGCCAGGGCCTCGCCTCCCTCGCAGCCAAGAATTTCTTCCCAGTATTCCATCTAACCCTGCCCTCTGGCAGTGGGAAGCCATTCCCCCTTGTTCTGTCACTCCAGGCCCTTGTCCAAAGTCTGTCTCCAGCTCTCTTGGAGCCCCTTTAGGCACTGGAAGGGGCTCTAAGGTGTCCCCAGAGCCTTCTCTTCTCCAGCTGAACACTTCCTGGGTGTCCCAGCCTGGCTCCAGAGCAGAGGGGCTCCAGCCCTCGGGGTTCATCCACAGGGTTTCAACCTGGCACTGGCGCATATGAGGGGATGCCGAGCAGGGAATTTACCATGTCATTTTTATCTGTCATTTGGACACCCATTTGCTCCAACGTTTTCCCCCTGGACTGAACTGGGCACCCCAATCCCACTTGGTCTGCTGGGAGGGAGACTAGCCCTCGGCCCCTCTGCAAACCCGCAACTCTCTGGAACCCACGGCTCCACAGCCCTTCTGGGAAGCGGCTGTTCGGGACACCAGGAGGTGGACAGCGGTCTCGGTAGCCAGGGTGGAGGGAGAGGGGCTGGGAAGTGACCTCCGGCAGCAAAGCAAGCAGCCAAACCTCTGGGAGCGCTGGGAGGAGGCGGCGTTGCCGCAAGCCAGCATCGCCTGCTCTGCTCCGACCTCTCCCTGCAACCACACAGCGCTTCAATATGAACACACTCAGGGCTGGAAAGTGTCCCCAGGCTGGAAATACGTTGCTCATTTCCTGCAAATACCTTGGCTGCTGCCCGTTAGCCAGAGACAGGTGCAGCACCCGTGTGCCCCCACAGCCCCAGCACCGCTGAGGGGGCTGCAGGCAGGAGCTGGCCAGGGGCTGGCCCCATAGAATGGTGCAGGGAAGACACGTGCTGGGGCATTTCCCAACCTGTTGCATCCAGTGGTTTCACTTCAGGCGAGTTTGTTCCTCCTTTGCTATGCGGCTGCAACAAAACTGTTCACATTTAGGACTTGTGGGAGGTGCTGAGGTGTGTGTGTCTGTACCAGAGCATCCACACAGCCCCCTGCTCCCCTGTCCATGTTTGCATGGAAGTAAAGCTCGGGAGAAGGTGTGGGAAGGTCCTGGCAGGTGGTTATGGGCTGGGCACTGAGCTGAGTGTCACATGTGGCATTTCCAGGCTCTGCTGTCTCAATTCAAGGGACGAACAAAAGCAGATAATTAAAGTGATTCCTCTGATGGGGCAATTCCAGGATCACCTAAGGCAGAGGGTTAGAGATTCCTGAAGGAATGGGGCTCCCTGTGCTCTGGGAGAGGGAGGCAGGCACCCAAGGGCAGATGCTGGAGGTGTTTTGGCACCATGCTCTGTGTGAAGCCTCAGCTCCCTGTTTATGAAGTCTCCAGGGCAGAACTTGGCAACTTCAAAAGGAAATGAGTGGGAGATGTGTTTTATGGCTTCAAACTGAAAGAGAGTAGGTTTGGATAGGTATTAGGGAGGAATTCTTCCCTGCAAGGGTGGCGAGGCCCTGGCACAAGTTGCCCAGAGAAACTGTGGCTGCCCCATCCCTGGAAGTGTCCAAGGCCAGGTTGGATGAGGCTTGGAGCAACCTGGGCTAGTGGAAGGTGTCCCTGCCCATGGCAGGGGATGGAACTGGATGAGCTTTAAAGTCTCTTCCAACCCAAACCCTTCTGGGATTCTGTGATTTATCAACCATCTTCTGAGTCACTGGTGACACTGACCTAGATATGGGAGGGGATGCAAGTCGAGAGTGGAGGACAAAGTTGGGGGCTGTTGGTGGGGGTCAATGGCCTCATGGACGGGGGTAAATGTCCCCATGGATGGGGAAAGCTGCTGGGGGCATTGACCCCTGTAAACTTTGGGGCTTGCAAGGCAGTGGGTGGCAGCGGAGCTCCGGTCCCCATGAGCCCAGGGAGCAGTGAGGGTCAGACATGGCAGGATGAGCCAGTTCCCTGTGCTGTTGTCTCCTTTGCTGACCCTGTTTCCTTCTGGGCGTTGGCTCATCTCCGTGGCGTCAGCGCGAGGCAAGAAGGAAGTGACACCGCAGCAGAGCGTTGTGCGTGTGCAAAGGAAGACCCAGCCTGGGGTTTCCAGGAGGGTTCCCAGATAACCTGCACATATGGATGGGGCCACAGGAGACAGGGGACATCTGCAATGATGAGCAAGTTGCCACATAGAAGTTAAGTGTGCAGGTTTACATCCCACTGCCGTGATTCACCTGTGTCAGCCCCTCATGTCCCTCATGGTCCAGCATTTCTTCCCCGAGTCTAACCTGACCCCACCCTCATTCAGGTTAACACCGCTGTCCTGTGCTGGGACCCCAGAGCTGGAGGCAGCTCCAGGAGTGGTCGCAGGAGACACTTGGCTTTCTGGGCTGTCAGCACACATGGCTGGGTTGTGTCCCATTTGTCACCCACCAGAATCCCCCGGTCCTCCTCCACGGGGTCATCTCCATCATCCATCCATCCACCCACCCATCCATCCACCCATCCACCATCTGTGAAATCAGTGATGGTGAAATCCACTGAATCTATGAAATCAGTGGATCCAGGTTCTGGAGGAGCTGCAAGTGGAAAAGAGAGGACAAAATTGGGGGCCGTTAGTGGGAGGAAATAGCCCCATGGATGGAGAGAGATGCTAAGGGTGCTAATCCTCACAGAGCCCTTGGGTCCCCGCAGACCTCCTTAGTCTGTGCTGGTGCTGGGGATTGCCCTGGCCCAGGTCTATGACCTTGCCCTTGGCCTGGCTGAACCTCATGAGGTTCCCATGGACCCACTGCTCCAGCTTGTCCAGCTCCCTCCAGATGCCCTCCCTTCCCTCCAGCCCATCAATGGCACCACTTGGCTCAGTCTCACCCTTTCTGTGGGTTCTCAGCCTTCCACAGCAGGTAGGGAACAGGAGCTTCATCTGCCCTGGGTTTGGATGGGAGAATCTACGTGGCTCCTTGCAACGTTGGCAGGAGTTTGAAACAGCGAGGGGGGAGGTTGCTGCTTATCCCGCCTCTCTCTTTCCCTCCTGCATTTTTAATCCCGTTGGCGTTGCATTGCTGCTCTCTGCTCACCTTGGAGCAGCCCCACTGAGCCGTGTTCCACGGGGCTGTGTGGTTGCTGTAACACCAGCAGGGATGGATTGAACAAGGAGCTAAAAATACCAAACGATCGATAACAGCACCATGAACCCGGCTTTTGCTTTTTTTTTTCAACAGAAAAATCTGTATATTGATAACACAACCAAGTGGCTTCTTGTAAAGGCAGGAGGGATAATGGAGCTGGGCTCCCTGCCGACACCCTGGGCTGGCAGAGGCTTCGCCCACAGCCCTCTATCCCACGGGGATCACGTGGTGTGCCCTGGGAGCCCTTCATGGATCTCCTACCCAGGGCAAGGTGGAAGGGCTGCTTTCCTCCCAGCTCTCCGTGCTGGTCCAGTCATGGTGAGCAGCTGGGGGAGCTGAGTGCTGAGATAACCCCTGGACTGCCCACTCCTGCGGGCTCCTGCCTGCTCCTGCCCACTCCTGCCTGCTCTGCGCTGGCACAGCCCTGGGCACAGCCGCCAGCCCTGGCCCCATGCCTGCTTCAGCCTGATCTGCTTTTTCCTCTCGCTTTCACATATCCAGGAAACTGCAGCATTACAAGGATTTGAAAACGGCCTTGAGCTTTTTAAGCACTGCTCCTGAGCGGATATTTTCCCTAAATCAAGATTTGCAAAGGTATTTGGCCATTAGCTGGCCAGAGGGATTTCCAGAAGTGTCGGAGCACCCAAACACCCTTTAAATCTGCCTCCATGCATTGCAGGGTTGGGGCTGAAAGTGGCTGGTTCACCAGGGCTGTGACCATTTGGGGACATTTTTTACATCCCCAGAGTTAGCGTGAGGGTTTTCCGAAGGTTGTTCATTGATGGATCTCTTTGGAAAATCATAGTGGGGTGGGATCAGTTGTGAGGGGTTTGGCTGTATTGCAGTGTCTGAGTCCAAAGAAACTCATCACACCTCCAGCTTCTGCCAGTGCTGCTCTGTCCCTGTATCCTGACTAATCCATGGTGTGGTGCTGGCAGTGGGGAAGGTGCCTGGTGCGGGTCTTGGCTCTGTTTTGGAAAGACATGGTGCAGTGCAGGAAAGCTGATCCCTGTTATAGTGTTCTAACATCCCATTCAGTGGGAAAAAAGCCATTGCCACCAATGTGGTGACAGCAAGGTGGGTTTTTCCTCTAAGTACCGCTATCCCAAACACCCCCGGTGCCCAGCATTCACCCCCTGCTCCTAAAATGCAAGCTTCTCGGACAGCCAGCGCTGCTCATCCAGCTCCAAGGGCCAGACACCAAACCCAGCCTAACCCAGCCTCCTCAGCATATCCCCCAAGGGGGTGCTCCAGGGCTGGAAAGCTGCTGGAAAGAGCTGAAACCTGCAAAACAGACAATAAATTGTTTTCTAAGTGCTTGGTGGTTTTCTCGGTGAACCTACTATTCTACCTAGAGCTGTGAAAATCCCAGGATCCTGGAGCTTCTATATCATAACAATGCCTCAGCAGCATTGGGCAGGTTTGAGCCATGGGGCAGGATTAGTTTATTGTGAGCTGGGGAGTTGGGTTTAAACTGCTCCTACACTGGAGGAGCTGGGAAAAAATACCGTTCTCTGAGGAAAACGAATTTAGGAGTCTGAATCCAAGGGATGGGTTGAGAGCACAGCTCTGGTTTGGTTCCTTCCCTTGGGGAAGACTTTGGAAATACAGAGAGATCAAGAGGGAGCAACAGATATTATTACTCATCCAGGAGGGAGGCGGCTGCAGGGGAAGAGGGTTTTTAGTAGAGTATTTTTAGACCTGGTAAAATGAACAGAAGGAGAGGAAAAAAGAGGGAAGGAGACCTTTGAGAGACACGTAAATGCTCCCTGGAGCGGCTTGGCCCGGGCTTCCCGCTCCTGCCCTGAGCATCAGCTCAGGCGGAGATTTGCTCCAACAGAAGTCGGAGATGTAAAAGCAATAAAAGCCAAAGCCTTGGAGAGCTTTCCGAGGAGCCTCTCTGGGCTGCGATGACAAAAGGCCACATTTGCCGAGACGTTTTACCCTAATTCCCACCATTTTAATGAGAGGCGGTTGCCGAAATAGTTTAAAAGCTGCTTGCAGAGCCTCTGGCGGGTGGGGGAAACGCTGAATGTCTCTTCTTTTTTCATCCATCGTGATCCAGACCACACGTTCCATCCTGGCAGCTGGCAGGAGAGTCACGGAGCTGCAGGAGGGTGCTTCCAGGCTGGAGAAAGGGGCTTGGAGTGAAGCACCCGAGGGGATTCAGTACAGCCAGGGGCAGAGGAGGGATCTCCACCTCTCCACATCAGCCCGGAGGATGGTGAATGAAGGCACTCGGAGGACAGGGTGAAGCGAGGGGCTGCCTCCCCCCTGGTTCTCCAGGGAAGCAGCCCTCACTTTGCCTTTCCTATTCCCTGTGGGAAAGGTTCCTTCCTACCCCAGTGGAGGCAGTGCCTGTGATGCCCTGTGGTTGTTCAGCAGCCCCATCAGTGCATCCCTCCTGATTCCCTCCATCCCTCCTGGAGAGGCTTGCTAGGGTCTCTGCAAGCTCATCCTGAATTGTTGGGTAGGATGCAGCCCTGGAGAGGGTTGTTGGAGCCTGGGATGAAGCGTGTGGGTTTGTACATCTGACTGGGATACTCGTACTCTTCATAGAAGCCCCTGGGAAAAACCTGGGAGCACCGTGGGGCCAGGAATGTCACCCGTGTGTCACCCGTGTGTCCTCACACCGATGCAGTGAACCTACAGCACGTAACTCCCCTGGGTAGAGCATGAAGGAAATTCCTTTCACCCCAGTGGATCCCTGAAGTGGTGGGACTTATCCCCATAGGCTTCACCAGCCCTTCTTGGGCCCCGGAGTGGTCAGGTGCTGTCGTTTCTGCTCGGTGGTTCCAGCTTTCCTGGTCACTGGAGAGTTGAGGTTTCCCTTTGCTCCGAGGACCCTCCCAAAATTGCCTTTAAGTTAATTTCCAGGTTTTCTCCTCGAGCTGCCTTGGCTCTTATTTTTGGCCCCTGGCTGAAGCTCCCATGCTGTGAAGCCAGGTGGATGTGGAGCTCTCTGCCTTTGCGCCGAGTGCTTCCTGGTGGTCTCCAAATTCTGGGCTTTGCCAGCTAGAGCAACTCAGGCATGAGGAACCACACAGCAGCCATGGCCTTGGACACTCAGGTGTCGTGGCTCTGCAGGAGACCCTCGATAGCAGCAATAACCACTTTCCCCCTGAGCTGAGCGTTTTGTTCTGGGGGGAGCTGGTCTGAAAGCTTGGTTTGGAAAAATAAGGTTAATGATGATGTGATTTTAATTTGGGGGATTAAGGAGGGACGCTGGGAGCACAAAGCCTGTGAGTGGGGGTGGGCAGTCTGGCATGGCTGCACACGGGTTCCAGTGGCATTACAGCATGTCACCAGTAATTATGGATAAAGGACGGATCCTGCTGATTATTTTAGAGGCTATTTTCTGTGTAGGTGGCATTGTAGAGAAAGTCCCACCCATCCTGTCTGTGGGAGGGACTGGGTTTGGTCCAGGGGATGCTCTTTGGTTTTGGCTGTGCTCTTTGCATACCTGCCTTAAGGTCTTTTCATGCAAATGAGCCATTAATACTTGATGACCAAGTGCTAATTGCAGCACTGCGGCCTCTGGAAGCTGTGGCTTGGCTTCTTGGTGACTCTGGAGATGGTGCCCTGGGAATCCTGGACTGCACCTGCAGGATAGCCTGGGACAGCAGGCAGCAGCGGTCATGGCATTGAGTTCAGAGCAATGCTAAACCCAGCTAAGGGGGAATTAATTAATTCCAGGATCCCTTTAAGCCGGGGGGAATGCTGGCCTGGGGGCTGGGCTGCGCGGCAAGGATCCAAGCTCTCACTTTCCATGTTGAGAACATCGCTGGGAATGGCTCATTGAGGGGCTTCACTGGGGGGCGGGCACAAACCCTGGCCCCAGGCTGGCCCTTGTGACAGGGGCAGACACCCCCAATAGGGGCAGGTACCTGCGATCAGGGCAGGCACCTGCCCCCAGAGCACTGCCTGTGCTCATTCCCAGGCTCTGTTCTCGAAGGAATTTGTCTGCTGCTTGAAACCATCTGGTCCAGCAAGACACATTTGGTCCAGCAAAAATACCATGAGCTGTGTGCTCTGAGACGAGCGGTGCTGCCGAGTGGTGCTCCGTCCGTCTGTCTGTCTGTCCCAGGGATCTCACAGGGGCTTTAACAGCCACCTGAGGAAAACACAGCTTGGTCTTGGCCCTAAAAGCTGGGATCAACTGGGCGGGTGCGGAGCTGGGTGTTGGGAGAGTGCAGGGGTGGCAGCGCTCTGTCCACTCGGGGATGTGGGATCCTGTTATCTCATTAAGAGAGGCCAAGTCACCATCCCGGAGTAAGTGGCTGAGCCGTGACTAGACTGCAGTAATCCCGAGGGATTAGTGTGTTGGCCAGGCTGGCCTCGCAGCAGCACTTTGTTCTTCGGGCTCTAAAGCATCCCCTCCACCAGCAGCCAAGGGGCCAGGCAGTGCTTTGGGGTCGCTTTTAGGGGATTCACTGAGTGCTATAAGAATTGTTTGGGTTTCTTTTGTGCCTCCCATCAGAAAATGTTCCTTGAGCACAAGGAGGAGCTAGGAAAAAACAAAATCCTCCTGCCTGGATGCTTTCATGTCCCTTGGCAGGGTGGTCGTGGCGGTCAGCAAGCAGTGCCAGCCTGTGTGGTGGGCTCAGGCCAGGGGCTCCATGCAACCATGTTACCATGCTGGTTTAATTGCTTTTGTTGTTGGCACCAAAATGCCAGCAGTGGAGTGGGCTCTGGAACAAGGAAACCCTGAGCAGGTCCCAGCCAGACCCACGGGTGTAGCTTCACCTTCAGGCCCAGAGATGGGGCAGGAGGTGGGGCAGGGGATGGAGCAGGGGGGCTGACAGGGATTGGACCAGGGGGCAGACACAGGGGTAGGGGGTCTGACAGGGGGTACGAGAGGGGTC
>VZRJ01007330.1:483237-499261 GCA_013397565.1 Ptilonorhynchus violaceus
GGGGCGGGTTCGCTACCGCACGCCCGTGTAAGTCGCCTCCCCTCGGTCCTCGGCTCGGCCGGGTTCAGGCCGTGACACGAGCGCCCGCGTCCCCACGAACATTGATGTCCCCGTGCATCTATGTCCCCACGAGCACCTGTGTCCCCATGCACCCATGTATCCGTGTCCCCACGAGCACTCATGTCCCCATGCATCCATGTCTCCATGTATCCGTGTCCCCACGAGCACTCGTGTCCCCATGCACCCCTGTCTCCATGTATCCATGTCCCTACGAGCACTCGTGTCCCCATGCATCCATGTTTCCATGTATCCGTGTCCCTACGAGCACTCGTGTCCCCGTGCATCCATGTTTGCGTGTCCCCATGAGCACTTGTGTCCCCATGTCCCCACATACCTGCATCCCTACACACCTTTGTCCCCACACCCAGTGCTGCTGTCACAGCCCTTCTGGCCCATGGGGACTGCACCTCACCCGGGTATAAGGGATAGAAACAAGTTCGGGGTGAGAAGTGGGTTTTTAGGGTCTGTTCCTACAGGGAGCACAGTCACCCCTGCGCTGCTTACCCAGGAAGAGGGATTTGGCTTTTCCTGGTGCTCCAGCAGGTCCCTCAGGTGCAGCATGGAGCTCACATGGTCCTGGCTGTTCTTGGCATCGTTGCAGGATCCAGATATCCTAGGGGGATAACGGGAGAGGGATGCCCCATCCTTCTCCAGGGAGTTGCTGCTCACCCAAAAGCATTGCAAGGAACGATTTCCACCCACACTAGATCCCAGCTTAATTTGGGAATATCCTGCTAGGGTGATAAGCACCCCCATGTCCCTGCTGGGGTGACACTTCCCAAGAAAGGTGGGTCCTGGATGGCAGCTGATCATGGAAATGCACATCTGGATTTGAGCTCTCTGCATCTGCTCCCCAAATCCTCCATCCTCACTCCTTTATTTCCTCCTGTTCCAAAAATTGCCCAAATATTTGCATCTGCTGGGAAATAGAAGACTCTGGTCAGCACCATTGGGAATGTTTCAGGAACGTTTGAAGGTGGTGGAAGACCTTCCTGGACTGCTGACCCTGGCAGACGCAGCCACACTCCCTCCCCAGACAGAAATCACCGCTGCTGGAAGAGATTATCCTTGCATAAAATCCCCATTTAAAGTGAAAAGCCTGGATATTGGGGCAGCTCACAGGAAAGGCTCCGGCCGCAGCTGAGCTGGCTGGGCACGTGGGGCAGGATTGACGGAGTGCCCTGAGCAATAATTGAGAACAGTAATGAGCGGACGTGCATGTTTTTCGTGGAGGGATGGGGATTCAGGGGATCCCCCTGGATTTCTGCCTCTCCTCAGATCCAGCCCCCTGTGATGGGCTCTGGTTGTGCTGTGGGGTCGGAAGTGCCTGGCAGTGGCAGCCTAGGCTCCGGATTTTACAGTGTCAGCTTCCCCAGTGGTCCTTGTGAGATCTGGCTTCTGTAGCCTTGCTTTTTGCTGGCTGTTCTCCCCAAAATTGCTTCTCACCATCCTTTTTTCCCCCCACCTGTGTATTGGAAAAGTCCGCATTCCTTAAACTGGATTTTAAAATTGCGTGTCCAGGTAATTAAACTGCATAAGTTGTTTATGGCACTGGAGAAATCCAGTGGCCCAGCACTCCAGGTGCTGGTTCCCTGTGGTAGGCAGTGATGTGTTCACCGTGGTGAGCTCTCATCTCTGGTGTTGGTGGAGCCAAACTCTTCCTGGGATCCTTCTAGCCACTGCCACTGGGAGTAACCCTGGTGGATGCAGCAAGGTTTTGGGGTCTCTATCACTGGAATACGTCGTTGGTTTGGGAAAAATGGTTGTTTTTATGGCCGAAGCAGTGGGAAGTCTGAGACTTGTGTCGTTCTGGGATTTACTCTGGTCTGGAGGGAGCAGGAGGTGAGAAGACTGGCAGGCACCTTCGGGGAGATGCTTGCACAGCCCAGACAAGAAGTTTCATTCCTGGAGCAGCTCTGGCATGTAGCCAGCCGGGAGAGGAGCACTTGCTTTCCAAACTCATGGATCATGGATCCAGCAGCAAATGCAGCCACATAGCCTGGATTAAGTGGTGGGAAGGTATTTTTCACGTCTCATGACTCCCTGCTCACAGAAAGCCTATGGGACTGAGCGGGAAGACTGGGTTATGTTGAGCATCCTTTTATCCGATATGTAGAAATATATCCCTGGGCCTTACATCCTGTGCGGCCGGCCAGCCCTGCCGGCATTGCTTTCCTGCCTTCCTGGCTCCCTTTCCCTCCGGCTGCTGGCGGGCACAAAGCCAGGCTTGTTCCCTGCTCCTGCCGCTGCTGTCAGGCCATGGGTGCCCAGCGTGGGGGGACCGTGGCCACCCCAGCTGTCTCCAGGAGCTCTTGCCAGTCCCCAGAGGAGCATTGACCACCCCGGGTGTTATCCAGCTGGCTTTGCTCCAGGATTTTTCTGGAGAAAACCGTCCCCTGAGCCCTGGCAAGGCTGGGATTTGCCATTAGCTACTGGTGGTGGGTGATGTTTAAAGAGAGACGTGCCCCCGCCTGCACCCCAAGTCCTGCACACCTCCAGGGCCCGAGCCAAGCTTTACTTCACTGGGATTTGCATTTTAATTAAGCTTATGGGTTTTTCTTCCAGGCCTGTTGTAGTCAGGTCTCCCTGCTCACTCCCTTCCCCGAAGCCCCTGCATCTGCAGGGCTTGCGAGCGGTTTTCTGGAGGTATGCTCCTTCCCGGCTCTCCATTTATAGAAAGGAATTAAGGAGAAATGAGGGAGCATTACTAAGAGGATTTGCACTGCAACTTACTCAGTTTCTCCAAATAATTTCCAGTAGCTCTGGATTCTTTAATCAACACTCATTTCCTTTTGGAAATGAAAGAAGCGGGAAGGCGTCATGCTGCTCCTGAGCCAAGCTTGGCTCTTTGCCTCCAAACGAGAAATTTTGGATTCAGAGAGTGAGAGCATAATCTGGGGAAACCTTGTGGGGGGTGAGGGTGTGTGTGCCAGAGGGAAGTGTGTGTCGGGGCTCAGAAAGCCTCTGTCACCCTGACCCGCTCCCTCCATGTAGTTTTGGGCTCCTCTGTCTAGATCCTGTGAACACACATCTGGAGAGGTGACAGGAGACCTGGTCCATGGGTCACCGCAGTGTGGAGCTGTTGGTGGCTCTGCCCTGCTGTGGGATCTCCTTGTGAGGGGTGCTGGGCTGGGTCAGGGTTTGGGGGTTCCTGTGGGGTTAGTCCGGCTCATCCCAAGGGCTGGCAGTGGTCATTGCCAGCAAGATTCGGTGCTGATTTGCATAGGACACGGCTATGGTGGCCTGTCAAGCCACTGGCAGGAGACTTTCCACGGGTTTCTGGGAATCCCCTTGGTGTTGCAGAGGGAGGAAAAGACAGTTGGGCAGGTCCCACTACTCTGGGAGAGATAGTCCCAGACTGCTCCTCTCCCAGATGGCCTGTGCCTTTCCATGCTCGTGCTAGTGGAGTTTCCTCACCCTGCTCCAAGTGGCACTTGGAAAGCTAATGATGCTTGCAGCATTCCCAGCCCCTATGTCCTTTCCTGCTCTTGCAGCAACCATGGAGCCACTCCCCAGCCTGGCAGGGCCCTGTGCTGGTCCTGCCCCAGGTCCTCCTGCACTAAGCTCAGTCCCACATCCTAGCCCTGTGACTCTGCCAGGGTGGCCAGATGGCAGTGTCACCCTCACACCTCTCCTTGTGCAATGGGCCCTCTGGACTTCCCTCCTGCTTCCCGCCTGGTCTGTTGCACAAGAGGAAACCCCAGGGTTTCCTGTCCCAGCAGCAGCGTGGGGTGTGGGGCTGCCCCATGTCCCCCCTGTCCTCTGCCCTGTTCACGAAACCAGAGCTGGGCTGGTGGTGCTGCCCAGGACGTGTCCTGGTGGGTCAGAAGCTGCCCTTGTAGGTTAGAAGCTCATAATTAAATTAAAATTAAAATTCCATCAACTGCAGTGGTGGGATGGTGGTGGGAAGCAGCATCTCTGAGTCAGGGAGAAAGACCCTCCATGGGGAAAGGGTTTAGGTTTGTTGTCCAGGCCGCCCCAAATTTCCCTCCTTCCTGATCCAACTTTGCAGCCAAATCACCCTCCCTGATGCCACTTGTCCCCTAGAGGTGACAATTCCAGCCTGGGTCTCTTGCTGCTACTCCATGCTCCCCTAGTTTGCTGATGTGGGTGCTGCCAGAGCCGCTGGAATGGCAGTTTGGGCATCTCCCAAGCGGCTCCTGGGATGGGACCCCTGCCCTGCACTTGGGGGGATGCAGTGGGAAGGCGGGATGTCCACAAGGACAGGAAAGTGGGATCCAGCTTTTCCTCAGAAAACCTTTCTGCCTTCCAGATGGATATTGTGTGTGCTTCAGATGGAGTTGAGGGACTTGGGGATGAAGGCTCCTGGAGGTCCCTGCCTGGAACCAGGGGGTGCCACCGCCCATCACCCTCCCACTGTGTCTTCTCACTCTGGAAGGTCACTGGGGCTTCCTTGGTTGGAAAAAAGTGTCCTTGCTTTACCCAAAAAAACTGACAGGAAAGAGCAGTTAAACTGGGAGCTCCATTTCCAGCTTTCCCAGAGATGTAGCACTGTTTCCCTCCAGAGACCAGCCCCATCTGGTCGTTGGAGCACAGCAGGATCAGACGCGTGCCGGCTTCGGGAGAGCGGTGCCTGCATCCCGCCTCTGGCGATGAGCTTACACTCCCCAGCTCTGGCTTTGCACTTGGCTTGTTCCTTGTGGTTCAGGAGTCCATTCTGAGGTGGAATGTGCATTTAAGTGCCGATCCTGGTGCTCCTCACTGTGCCGGCTGGTTCATCACAGCTGTCCTGACTGCACCTTTGGGGCTGCAGACTGGGATTTTGGGTGAAAACAAGTTGCACCTGGAGCTGGATCCATGGCGTGTATCACAGGTAGCTGTTGGGATGCAGGCTCCTGCTCCAAGCCTTTGGGCCATGGGCATCCCTCTCCAGGCTGCAGCTGATGGCAGAGGCACCTTCCCAAGGGTTTTGTTGGGATTTTTTTAATGCTGAATTTAATTTTATGGTTTTCCTGACGAGGGGCTGTGGCTGCTGGGACGGGCAGAGCTGCAGAGGTGACTCCTGCCCTTGTCCTCACGTGCTGGGAACCTGGTGCCTCCATCCAGCCCCTCAGGAAGGGATGGATGGGTCTCTCCACTGCCGGTGTTCCTTTCAGCTCTTGGGTGTCTTGCAACTGGCAATCTGGGTCCCCTGACACTTCAAAATGAGCCTCCTGCCTCTTGCTGGTGACCTCACCTGTCACCTCCATGGTCCTTACTGGTCACCTCCATGGTCACCCAGAGCCAATAGGGATGGGGCTGCAAACACCATGGAGCAGCAGCATCCCTGTGGCAGAACTGGTTCATACTGGGACATCAGGACACAGTTTCAGCTAAGGGGGTGCTTGGCTCTGGGCTGGGGGTGCTGGGTGGGGGGTGCAGCTGTGGGTGGGGACTCTTCTGTCTGAGCCCATCATTATTCCCGCTCCTCCTGGCGCATGCTTTGGTGGCAGAGGGACTTCTGGGGGGATTTGGGCTGTACCCCACCGCATTTGGGGCTCCTGTGAGCCCATCCAGCCCCGCTTAGCACAGAGTCAGTAGGGTCTGTAGAGATGAAGTCATGTGGGGCCACCTCAGAGGGGGCTGGGAAGCAGGGTCGCAGCAAGGATTGCAGTGAGGAAGGTGTTGGAATTAATCCCACTGCTTTAATTGGTTTATATCAGTTATGAGCTACTTCCGGCAGTGCTGAGCCAGACGGTTTCTTCCCTCGGTAGCGAGATGTTCACGGAGCAGGTGCTAGGGAAGCACTTGGTGATGTGGGAGGTTGGAGAGAGGGTGACCCCAAGCTGGCATCACTGTGTCCCCGTGTAGGATCAGAAATGGGGTAGAGCTAAAAATCCTGTCTGGAAAATGCTTCCAGTGGCTGCCACTGCCTGCCATAGGATAAATGGTGGCTGGCTCTGCCCAGGCTCCTCAGCATGGACTCCCCAGGATCCTCAACACCTGCGTGACAAGTCCTGCCTGTGGGTTCCACTCCTGTCCTTCTAATCCGTGGAGCAGCCAGGACCTTGCCAGGCAGCCCTGGCAGTGGTCTTGCCATCCCATTGCCCAATTTTCGGTGCCCCCCAAATTGTCCTCCCCGCTCAGCCCCGCCAAACTGGGGTAGGAGCCGCCAGCTGCTGCCCACAATCCAAGGGCAGGAGAGGGATTTGCCTTCCCTCTGCCTGTCCCACCACTCCGAGGGCAGCAGAGGGTTCTTTGTGGGCACTGCTTTAATTGCATCGTTATTATCCTGAGTAAATGAGTCCTGGCAGCAGCTGAACCTGGTGGATGCCAACTGCATCCCAGAAAGGCATCCGGGAAAGGTCAGCATCCAGCTGGCACGAGCAGGGACCGGGAACCTGGATGGGACCCAGCCACTGGCAGGTGCCGGCAGAGCTGGAGGGTCTCAGTGAGTGAAGGGGGGCCGGGGAGAGCCTCAACCCTTCCCATCTCACCCCCCTCCATCGCTTCTCTCTTGCAGACCGTCAGCATCAATAAGGCCATTAATGCACAGGAAGTGGCTGTCAAGGAGAAACACGCCAGGAATATCCTTCCCAAAGCTGGCTGAGGGACAAGGAGTGTGGGAGTGGGGCTGGACCTGCCCAGAAAAGGGGCGGCATCAAGAGGGTGCGTGAGGAGAGGTGCCCGAGGTGCTGGGGATGGCTGGATGGGACCTTGGGGAGCTGTTGATGGCATTGGATATTTTTCCAGCATGGCAGGGGGTCCCTGCTTCTGCTGTCACAGCCTTTGAATGTTGGTTGGTGCCCAGGCTGGCGCTCCCAGCGCTGCCATCCCGTGAGAGGGCAGGAGGTGCCCGCAGCAGGCTGGGACACTGCCACCAAAAGTGGATCCCCAGCATCCCAGCTGGGCCCCTGGGAAGGCTCAGCAGAGGTACAGCCCTCGCCTTGCATGTGCCATGATGCTCCGAGAGCGAGGCTGGGGGAGAGAGGGTGGATTGTGCCACTTTGGGGACAGTGCGTGCCTGGGCTGGGCAGCGTTAGCTCCCCGTGGTGGCCTGGCCCCCCAGGCTCTGCGGGTGCCGCTGGCTTTGGGTGCCCATTTTCCGTCACCAAAGGGCAGAGAGCATTTCCTTGACTGCCAGCACCGTGCATCCTGGGCACACACCATGAGAAGGGAGCACAGACCTTCTGGTCAGTGGTGAACCGGCTGCCACTGTCCGGCAATGCTGTGCTCTGCTGGAAGTTCTGCCATGTCTTCCACAAGCTCCTCCGGGATGGACATTCCAATGTGAGTGCCCAAAGCTCAGCTCGGGGCCTAATCCTTTCCCCTGCAGGGCTGCACCGGCTGGTGGGAGATGCTGGAGGGTCAGTGTCCTCCTGAGGAATCAGTCCTGGGGTGGGGACTGGAGCTGTGGCTCTCCCAGAGGGTCAGTGCTCTCCTAGGGGATCAATCCTGAGTAGGGACTGGAGACAGAGCTCTCCTGGAAGGTTAGTGCCCTCCTGGGGGTCAGTCCTAGGTGGAGACCAGTGCTGGAGCTCTTCCAAAGGGTCAGTGCCCTCCTGGGGGTCAGTCCTGGGTGCCAGAGCCTTCCTGGTCCTGCCTGCCCACAAACCTGTGTGCCTCAAACGCTGGTGCCGACGGCAGTGCCAGCGCCAGAGGAAACTGCTCAGCACAGGGCAACGGCGCCAGTGCAGGAGCCATCAGCAAGGATCCTCCTAGGGGAAACTGAGGCACCTGGGGCTGGCAGTGATGGTAAAGGATTAGGAAGGCATCAAGACCTCCCATTCCTCACCCAATATGTGGTTTCAAGTATGGAACGCTGTGTCCCGGTGCTCTGCCTGCTGATCATCACCGTCATTCCTCCAGGTCCTGAAAGACTCCGTGCGATACAAGAATGAGCTGAGTGACATGAGCAGGATGTGGGTAAGTGATTGGCCCCACCAGCCACCACGGGGGGACACCCCAGGAGTCCCTCCACCAGGCTGAGGGGGTGTAGGCTTGGGGAGTTCCCTCTCCCAGGAGGAGCCAAGCTCCAAGGGTGGAGCACAGCCATGGCCGACCCGTGGCTGTCATCACCTCACTGGGCTGGGTTTCAGTTGCATTTGGTTGCATCCTTCCATCAAAATCAAATGCCTCCTTCCTGTTTTATGGCAAAACCCGGTAAAAACTCGGCTCTGACAGTCAAATGAAGCATTGAAACCTGCAGAGAAGGTGATGAGAGGGTTCTGACCAAATCCCTTCAGTGCAGCCAGCCTGCTGGGTGCCAGCAAGGAGGGTTTGGCTATGGTTTTGGGAAGATAAGGGAGGGATCACTCATTCTGCAGCGGAAAAAGGCTTTTCCACAGCCTGCCCTGGATCTCAACAGCTTTTTGGGGTCCCCAGGGCCACCTGAGTGAGGGCTACGGGCAGCTCTGCAGCATCTACCTCAAACTGCTGAGAACCAAGATGGAATTTCACACCAAGGTGAGACCCCTGTCCCCAAGGCTGCAGCAAGGGGTTGGCACTGGGGTGACAGCAATGGACTGGCGTGGCCATCCTGCTGCCTCCCTGAAATATTCCCAAAGCTGCCAGTGGCCATCAAAATTGAGTCCAAAATGTCCCAAGCACCAACGCTTTGGGGTGGCAGGATTCCTGGTGGCCCAGGGCTCCTTGGGCTGGGCTACAACCAGTAGGAGGCACATACCCCCCCTCCCCCACCTATCCTAGATGGGCAGAGGGGGAAGAACTCTGCTGGAAACAGGTGTTTTCTGTGCCCATCACCCTGTTTTGGAAGTGCAAGTTGACCTTCCCGAAAGTGCCTCTCTGCTGCCAGCCCCATCTCCTCCCTGCTCAGCAGGTTTCTCAGCCCAGGGAGAAATTTTTCTTGCTGGGAAGAACACAGACCCCGTGGATTAGGGATGCTGTGGTCACCCAGGATTCAGAGACCCTGTGTTAGCTCCCTTTTCCCCCCACATCACTCCCTTGGCTCATCCAAGAGCTGACTTTGAGGCCACAGGATCACAGCCCCGGTGCTCCCAGAGCTGTGGTCAAAGCAAGAGCTCCTCCGGAACCCTCTCCCAGCTCCTGTTTCCCTGCAGAATCCCCGATTCCCTGGAAATCTGCAGATGTCCGACCGGCAGCTTGATGAGGCTGGGGAGAACGACGTCAATAACTTGTGAGTGTGGGGCAGGGGAAGGTCAGGAAGGGGGTGGGTGCAGGTGAGGGGCACGATCTGCCCAACCCCACTGGCAGCATGACCAAGCAGGGACAGGACCTTCCTCCTGCCCTGTGCCCTGCCACAGGTCCTGGGAGTGGGCAGGGCCCCAGGAAAGGCTGGTGCATCCACACTGGAACACTCCCATCATTTTAGGGTGGCACCTGGCAGAGGTTGAAGCTCATGGGTGGCCATGGGGATGGTCCCCAACCATCCTCAACCTTGTTTCCTAGTTTTCAGCTGACAGTGGAGATGTTTGACTACCTGGAGTGTGAGCTGAACCTCTTCCAGACAGGTAAAGCCCCACATTACCTTGAGAGAGGGTGGAGTGGGAGATCTGCAGGGGTCCAGCCCCTCTGTGGGGGCTGATCTGAGTTGAAGGAGGCTCTGAGTAGGGTGTTGGCTGAGGGCACCACAGCTCCGCTCTTCTATGGGCACTTCACCTGAATTATGGTTCAACAAGGCAAAGTGGAAGATGCTGCACCCGGGTCAGGGCAACGCGTGGTATCAATCCAGGCTGGAGGATGAAGGGATGGAGAGCAGCTCCTCTGGGAAGGACTTGGAGGTGCTGGAGGATGAGAAGCTCAACATGCCCCAAACATGTGTGCCCCAAAACCTCCCCATATCCTGGGCTGATCCCCCAGCATGGGAAGCAGGTGAGGGGGGATTCTGCCCCTCTGACCTGCTCAAGTGAGACCCCACCTGCAGAGCTGCCTCCAGCTCTGGGGTCACAGCACAGGAAGGACATGGAGCTGCTGGGGTGAGTCCAGAGGAGGCCACAGAGATGCTCCAAGGGCTGGAGCCCCTCTGCTCTGGAGCCAGGCTGGGAGAGCTGGGGCTGTTCACCTGGAAAACAGAAGGCTCTGGAGAGACCCCAGAGCCCCTTCCAGTGCCTAAAGGGGCTCCAGGAGAACTGGAGAGGGACTCTGGACAAGGGTCTGGAGTGACAAAACAAGGGGGAATGGCTTCCCACTGCCAGAGGGCAGGGTTTGGATGGGATATTGGGAAGAAATTGTTCCCTGTGAGGGTGATGAGGCCCTGGCACAGGTTGCCCAGAGAAGCTGTGGCTGCCCCATCCCTGAAAGTGTCCAAGGCCTTTTTGGATGGGGCTTGGAGCACCCTGGGATAGCTGAAGGTGTTGGAATGAGATGGTCACCAGTTGCTCCAAGCTGTTTTTGGAGCATCTCCCGTCTGGCACACTCAGCACATTCTAGTGCCAGTGGGACAACCATGACAGGCAGAGCACAGGGGCTGTGTCAGCTCTGCCCGGGGACACGGCTGGGGCTCAGACCTGGCTGGAGGCCCATGGTGCCAGGTTGGAGTGTTCCCAGGCCTGCGTGGGAGTCCTGGGTGGGAATTTCCCCTCCTGCTGAGCTTGCAAACAGGTGCAGGGCAGTAGGCTGGGTTCCCAAGGGCTGGTGGGTATCTTGCTCCAGGTGAAGGTCTCTTGCTCCAGGTGACATCTGTGGATTTGGCAGACACAGCCTGGCACCCTCTGGTGCTGCCGGTGCTGCTGGATCTGATCCCACGCTCCTTCCCTGCAGTGTTCAGCTCACTGGACATGTCACGCTCGGTGTCGGTGACGGCAGCGGGGCAGTGCCGCCTGGCCCCACTCATCCAGGTGATCCTGGACTGCAGCCACCTCTACGACTACACTGTCAAGCTGCTCTTCAAGCTCCACTCTTGTGAGTGTCCCCAGCACCACTGCCTTGGGTGGAGGAACACGAGGGGTCACCACCCTGCTCAGCCTGGCTTGTTCACCACCACCTCCTTCCCAGCCTCTTTTGGGGGGTGAAGGGAGTCACCAGGGCAAAGAGGTGCAAAACTCCTATCCTTTAGGATCTGGAATTGTGGTGGCAGCCGCCAGCCCACGCCTTTCACTGCCCTAGGAGGTGTGGGGTGTGGGTCCCCTCCTGCAGTGGGACACTGCCTGGAGCATTCAGAGCCCCAGAGGAGCGTGGCCATCTCTGGGAAAGAGCCGTCTCCATGTGGCTGTGCTTATAGGTTGTTCCCTGATCCATGAAGACACCCAGTGACGTTTCTACTCGCTGCTTCTTCCAGGTCTGCCAGCAGATACTTTGCAGGGCCACCGGGATCGCTTCCTGGAGCAGTTCCGAAAGTAAGTGCCCAGACCCGGAGCGTTGGTGCTCTGGGAGTGCTCCGAGGGCACTGAGATTAAAAAAGAGGGAGCAGGGACATACTGTTGCCTCTGGTATGTGATTATTTAGGGTAACAAAAACAAAAACTGGCCACTGAGAACAGGGAGGGGACATCATGGTGCCAGGTGAGGATGTCATTGTGCTGAGAGACAGCTCAATTCAAGGTCACAAACTGCAAACAGCAGATAGCAGGGCTGGCTGTGTGCTCTGATTACCCAGGGACTAACGTTGGGATCAACAGCGCCAAGATCCCAACTGGGATGCTCAGGTGACTGGGAGAGGTGGGAGTCAGAATGGTGTGGCTGGGCACTGCCCCTCCTCCCCAAAACTGGAAATCCTGGAGGAGGGTACCCTGCTCCTGGGGAAGATGCTCCTCTGGGAACTCAAGGTGAGGGTGGAGATGTTTTGCTCCAGGCAGGAAGCCCTGCTACTCTTGGGAGCTTTGGGTTGGCAGGAAGTGGTTTAGGTTGAAAGGGACCTTTGAAGGTTATCATCTACAACCCCCTGCCATGGGCAGGGACACCTTCCACTGGACCGGCTTGCTCAAGTTCCAGGTCCTTCTCCCTGTCCATTAGGCCTTGGGTTTATGGGATAAACCCTCCAGAAGTGAGAGGCTGGCAGTGGGGACCCCCAGGACCTGCCCGAGTTTGGTGGCAGCACAAAGCATCATCCCCTCCAGAGCAGTACGGTGGCCAGGTGACACCTCCCGGAGCCACGAGGGGTTGTCCAGGTTGGACAAGAGCCATCCCTAACCATTCCCTGCCCCTTGCAGGCTCAAGGACCTTTTCTACCGCTCCAGCAACCTGCAGTACTTCAAGCGGCTGATTCAGATCCCGCAGCTGCCAGAGGTGAGATCCCACAGTCCCCATGTTCCCTGTCCCTGTGCCCAGGAGCAGCACTGGGGCCACTGGCACTGGAAGAGGGCCCAAAAAAGCCTCTTGCTGCCTTCCCTGGCTTCCTAGGGCCGGTGGCAACATGGGGCACCTGGGGCCTGAGGATCATTGTATCCCTCACTGGGTGGCTTCTGGCAGGATGGACCTGCCCTCTGCCTGGAATCTGGGATCCCCTCTCGTACTGATCCACAGCTCTTGCCGAGATCCATCCCCTTGGGCCCTGGCTCCCTGCCTTTGGGTCCTGGTTCCATCCTTGTGGGTCCTGGCTCCATTCTCATGGGTCAAGGCATGGCCAGCTTGGCTCCAGGGCAGGATTTCAACCAACTGTGCCCTCAGCCCAGCAGTAGAGCCAGTCCTTCCCCTCAGCCCTGCTCCCCTCCCTCCCCAGAACCCTCCCAATTTCCTGCGTGCCTCTGCACTGTCAGAGCACATCAGCCCCGTGGTGGTGATCCCCGCCGAGGCGTCCTCGCCCGACAGCGAGCCCATCACAGACCTGGTGGAGATGGACACGGCCTCGCAGGTGAGGATGGTGGGGGCCCTCCGGCTCTGAGCCCGGGGTTACTTCTCCAAATCCACACCATGGTGAGGGCTGAGATAGTGGGGATGGTCTCGGGAGCTGGGGAGTGTCGCTGCGGGGAGATGGGTCAGTGCTGAGTGTCCCATCTGGGTGCTGCTAAGGCTGAGCCAGCCTGAATTTGTCTCCCAGTGCTGCTCAGTGGTGTGGTGCCCTCCAGTGATGGGCAAGGAGAGGTTTGGCTTCGAGCATTGCCGTAGAGACCTTTAGGTCTTCACCCTCTTCTCCACCAAGGGTCGTCCCCAGGCATTGAGTGGGGAGGGGAAGGAACATGCAGTGACATGGCTTTGGGGATCTTCTCCCTCCAGGATATAGGTGGGGATGGATGAGAAATGCTCCATGTTCATCAAGTTCATCACATTCGGTGCCCCGGGGGGATCCAGCCATGGTGTCCAGGCAGCTCATGGGCTGGCTTGGCAGTGACACTGGGGACACGGAGGGACAAGGGCTCCCAAGTGGTGGTGGGGTCACTCCAGGTCCATCCTGCTCTTCCCCCAGAGCCTGTTTGACAACAAGTTTGATGACATCTTCGGCAGCTCCTTCAGCTGCGACCCCTTCAACTTCAACAGCCAGAATGGGATGAACAAGGATGACAAGTGAGCAATCCTGGCGATGCTGTGGAATGGCCAGGATCGTACTGGGAGCTCCCTCCCTGGAACAGCACCGCAGCCATGGTGGCAGAGGGGACATGTCCTCTCCCAGCCTGTGTCTCCATGGTACTGAGCATGTATCCCATGTCTCTCCTTCCCAGGGACCGGTTAATCGAGCAGCTCTACGGGGAGATTGCAGCCCTGAAGGAGGAGCTAGAGAACTTCAAGGCCGAGGTGGGTGTCAACCAGGTGGGCAGGATGAGGTCCACTGGAAATGTAGGATGGGCTGGTGTCTGTGTCCTTGGGTGGGCAAGACAGTGACCCCATCTCTGTCCTGCCCTGTCCCCGATGGCTTCTGCACCCCTGCCCGTACAGGGCATCCCCAGGTGTGTCAGGGGGCTGCACTCCTGCAGAGGAGTGGGCTCAGCCCCACTGCCCAGCATCCTTGTGCTTCGCCCAGATGGACTTGGGGGCCTGCTGGGTGGTACCCATGGAGGGGCTGCTGGACAGGACTGGTGGGTATTGGGCAGTACTGGTGGGCATTGGATGGTACCAGTGGGCATTGGATGGTCCTAGCGGGCACCGACCAGCGCCGGCAGCCCCCGCCTGTCCCTGCAGAGCGCGCGGGGTGTGGTGCAGCTGCGTGGCCGTGCCAGCGAGCTGGAGGCTGAGCTGGCTGAGCAGCAGCACCTGAAGCAGCAGGCGCAGGACGAGAGTGAGTTTCTGCGCACGGAGCTGGAGGAGCTGAAGAAGCAGCGGGAGGACACGGAGAAGGCTCAGCGGAGCCTGACAGAGATCGAGAGTGAGTGGGGAGCGGCAGCACTGGCATGGGGTGGGGGTGAGCCCCGAGGGGTGGTCCGAGGTGCTCAGCTCTGTGTCCCTGTGTGCGTGGCAGGACGGGCACAGGCCAACGAGCAGCGCTACAGCAAACTGAAGGAGAAGTACAGCGAGCTGGTGCAGAACCACGCCGACCTGCTGCGCAAGGTGGGCTCCCCCCCGGTGTCCTCTCTCCCAGCCGTGCCCCCCAACAGCAGGGGCTGCTGAGCTCATTCTCTGCCGTCGCCAGAACGCGGAGGTGACCAAGCAGGTGACGGTGGCCAGGCAGGCCCAGGGGGATGTGGAACGGGAGAAGAAGGAGCTGGAGGACTCCTTCCAGCGGGTGAGCGAGCAGGCACAGAGGAAGGTGAGTAGGTATGGGAGGGACACACAAGGGATGAGCAGGGGCTCCCCATGGGGCACCAGTGCTGCCAACCTCTCCCCTTGCCGCAGTCTCAGGAGCAGGCAGAGGTGCTGGAGACGCTGAAGCGGGAGCTGGCAGCCAGCAGACAGGAGCTACAGGTGCTCCAGGGCACACTGGAGTCCAGCACACAGGTGAGAGTGCATGGGGGGCCCCCAGCACCCCTCTGGGCTGGGCAGCCAGGCCTTACCCATCTAAAAGGCAGTACCCGCCACTGGCCTCAAAACAAGCTCCCCGTCCTCTCCTTCCCCATCTCTGGGTGGATTTGATGTCACACAGAGGGTTTCAAGCTCCTGGGTGTGGTAGCATGCGGAGCAATGGGCTCCAGCAGCAGGGATCATGGAATAAAACCCCTGGAAGAACAGGGTTGGGCAGCAGCTCTGCTTGCTGGAAACCCAGGTAGTGTGCCATCACACTGCAAGATGTGCCAGAGGGTATCCCATGCCTGCGGAGCTGTGGAGGACAGCAGGGGTGCCTGGGTTCATTGTAGGAGGCAGAAGCTGGCAGGAAAATGCAGTCACCCATCCCCAGGGTAGGCAGACTTGGCAGCAGGATGGGGATGGGACAGAGGCAGCACTCTGCATCCACTCCTCCATCAAGATAGTGACAGTTGTGATAAAAGTGAATTTTCAGTGATAAAAGTGAAAGGGCTCCCCAAGAGCCTTGATTGTCACCAGGTGAGTCATCAGTGCTGCTTGGTGTGGGGAGCTGTGCCTGCACAGGCCATGGTGCTCCCAGCAGGGATAGTCAGGGTGGCTGAAGCCTGGACCAAGAATGAGTCCCCAGACTGGAGGGTTCACCCTCGGCGCAGCCCCAAACTACCTTTTCATACCCCCGCCAGGCAGGAGCAGAGCAGAACACCCGGATTGCCAGCCTGGAGCAGGAGAGGGACAGGCTGAGCCGGGCAGCAGAGGAGCACGGGGAGGAGATGGCAGCGCTGCAGGCTGAGCTGCAGCAGCTGCGGGACACGCTCAGCCACAAGCAGGAGAGCAGCAGGACAGAGCTGGAGATGCTGCAGACCCAGCTGAGAGACAAGGTACCACGGGGGTCCCGCCATCCCTATTCCAGCCAGACCGAAGGGGTTCAGCAGGGCCAGGTGCGGGGAATGCCCGGTGGCCCAGCAGGGGCCCTGAGCCCGGCTCTGGCCTGGCAGGAGAGCGCGGAGCAGGTGCTGCAGCAGCGCCTGGCCGGGGAGCAGCTGTCCCTGCTGCAGGGCACTGCGCGCGAGGCCGAGCGCATGGTGCAGGACGCCCTGGCTCGCATGGAGGATCCTGCTCACATCAGCTGCACTGGCTCGGCAGGTGAGGCCCCTGCCGCTCCCAAACCTGGCGTTATCCCAGCCTGCCTGCTCCCTGTGGTCCCGGCTGAGCGCTGC
>VZRJ01007330.1:507543-523463 GCA_013397565.1 Ptilonorhynchus violaceus
CGCGCCGGCCCGTTCCGCAGCCCTGTCACCGTGAGGATCGCCCCGCCGGCCGCCGGCATCGCCCGCTCTCTGGCGTGAGTACGGGGGCGACCGGGACACACCGCGGGGAGCCTGGTTATCATCCCTCAGCCGGCTGTGCTGTGCTCGGGAGGAGCACCCCGCTCCTGGCCCCATCCCATCCCGAGCACTGCCATATGGCTGGGAGGATGGTGCTGTCCAAACCCTCGGGATGGGCCGCATAGAACAGCCATGTCACCCCTTTTGTGGGGGGATCAGACCCGGGGTCCCAGCCTGCTTCACACCTCGCTCTGCTCTGTTCCACAGCCTGGAGCAGCTGGTCTCGCCTCTAGCCTTCCCAGCCACCAGCAGCCCTGACCCGTGTGCGAAGGAGACTGTGCTGAATGCCATCAGGGAGAGCAGGAAAAGGGCTGTGGAGGAGGAGGAGGAGGAGGACCAGACTTTTGGGAACGATCAGGAGAGCAAGAGAAGGTAACAAGGCAGCAGTTCAGGTTGCTACCAGTGTGTTGGGAAGGTCACAAATGGGAATCTCGCTCCCAGGGTGACAAATAGGATGTGTCCCAGAGCGTGCCAGGCCCCGTGAGATGTGGAGTCTGGGATGGAAAAGTACTGTGGGAAGTGAACTGCAGAGAAGCACAACCCATCCATCATCCGGCGTTTGGTGCTGTGTCCGAAAGTCCTCTAAGGCTTCTGTTGTCTTTGAGATCAAAGGGCTGTGGTTTAAGTGTGGGTCGAATGTGTTGCCCTCCCTGTCTGGGATGTGTTTTGGGGAAGCCTGGCTGGAAAGTGGCTTCTCTCCTTACAGGAGTGTGCTGACTGGGAAAGCATGGTGGGAAGTGTTGGTATCTGCTGAGGGCTCTGTCTTTTAGTCAGCCCCGGGCTCCCAGGGGAGGCAGGATCACCGGGTGGAAACATCACACTTGGAGAGCTCCGCACACTTCTCTCATGAGCTGATCTAGCAGAGGGAGACGAAACAGGAGGGTAAACAAGAGACGCTGTGTGCTGCTTTTGTTAGTCAAGGTCAGCAACTTCTATCCCCAAGTTCGAAGGAAGGAGGGTGCTGATGTGTTTGCCAGTGTCCTGGGAAGGACAAGGAGTAAATCCTGAGAGCCATGGTCTGCCACAGCCTTGCCAACCACCCAGGCACAGCACTGCCTCACCATCCTGCCCTTGTGCTTTTCGTAGAATCACGGAATTATTTGGGTTGGAAGGTACCTTAAAGACCATCCGGTGCCACCCCACCCCACCCACCATGGGCAGGGACACCATCTACTAGCCCAGGTTGCTTCAAGCTGCATCCAACCTGGGATGGAGCAGCCACAGCTTCTCTGGGCAACCTGTGCCAGGGCCTCACCACCCTCACAGGGAAGAATTTATTCTGTATATCCAACCTAAATTTCCTTGCTTTCAGTTTGAAGCCTTTCCCCCTTGTCCTATCACTGCACTTCTTGATGCAGTCCCTCTCCAGCTTCCTTGCAGGCCCTTTCAGATCCTGAGAGACTGCTGAGATCTCCACACAACCTTCTCTTCTTCAGGCTGAACAGCCCCTGCTCTCAGCCTGTTTCCATGGGGAAGGTGCTCCAGTCCCCTTACCAACTTTGCAGCTCTTGTCTGGACTTGCCCCTACAGTTGCATTGTCCTTCCCAGTTGTGTCCGTGGAGGCTGTTCCATCTGGGTTGGGATGGGGAGCTGAGACATTGCTTGGACAGTGTCTGGGGCATTGTCCTGCACCAGGGCTGCTGCTGGAGGTGACCCAGAGAGCAGAACAGGGTAAAGCAGGGCACACCATACTCCTCCAGCACTGAATTCTCATCTCTGGATGCTTGTCTCAGTGGATCTGAGCCTCACAAGAGCCAAGCAGAACAACAGCAGGATGGGTGCACAGGCAGGCTCAGCTCAGAGTATTTTTCTTTAAACTGTTTTTTTAATATGCCAATACACAGCTCTGCCACAAAAGCCAAATTTGAAAGCATTAGTGTCTGGCAAGCACAAGGAATGCATGTAGGCAGAAAATTCCCTGTCCTTAGAGGACAGAATGGAGCTGTGTCAGTTGGAGAGTGGGATTGCCTGTGCTGTGGGGTCAGCATGCCCAGAGCTTGAGGGGCATGCCTGGCCAACTAACAGGGCTGTCCTACAGCTCCATTTCACAGCAGGGTTTCTTTTGTGACTTGGACACTTCAGGTCCTCACAAAATCATGGTGGGAAGGGGGATTTGGTTTCTGACTTGAACAGTCTAGGGTACTGATTAGGAAGAGGTCATAGATGGGAGCTAGGGTCTGTTCAGAGAGACTCAGCAGCTCATTTTTGGAAGTATTTTGACATAGAGTAATGGATTTGAGCAAAGACTTAGGGTTTTTTTACAGCCAAACTACTGTGCCCAGCAGGCAGCTGGGGGAACTTCTGGTGTTTGGGGCGAGAATCAGTGGGGACAGGCCCAGGGGAAGAGAAAATCCACAGCAGGGTGTGGGTGGGGGAAAGCTTTGTCCTGGGTATTGGGTGCTAGGAAAAAAGCAAGGTTTGAGCCCTCTCCAGGTGCTGAGCCTGCCTGTCCCCAGGCTGGGAGAGGCTTCCACACTGGCACAGTCTTCCACCCTCTCTCCTGCAGGCGCCACGACAGCAGTGGAAGTGGGCAGTCAGCGTTTGAGCCACTAGTAGCCAACGGTGCCCCTGCCTCTCTCATACCCAAGTAAGTGCCCACTGGGCCAAAAGCAGCTCCTGGGATGGGAGGAAGCAAATGTCTGTGGGATCTGGAAAAGGAGGCTTGGGTTTTGCTCGCAGAGCCTGGCTTTTGGGCAGAGCAGGAGAGGCTGTGGCTGTGCCTTCAGCCTGTCACCATGTGACAGCAGGGCTGTGCTGCTGCTGAGGGTTGTTTTTAAGTCGTGTACTGTAAGAAGGAGGCGGATTGCCTTCCTCCACCTGCCCTGCATGGAAAGGACCAGTGGGCAGGAGCGGTGGGGTGCTCATCAAACCTTCATCCCCCTCCAGGCCAGGCTCTCTGAAAAGGGGCCTTGTCTCGCACTACCCAGATGACTGCTCCAACAAGAGGTCTCGCACCTCGTCCATGAGCTCTCTCAACAACACCTATGCTGGTGGGATCCCCAGCTCCATCCGCAATGCCATTGCCAGCTCCTACAGCTCCAGCCGGGGCCTCGCACAGGTAGGGATGCTGTTGCTCGACATTTCTCTAGGATCACTCGTGTAATCCCAGTTCTGGGCTCATGAAAAGATACTGGTGTGGCTGGGTGCCTGGACCCAGTGTGGCTCATCCTGGCAGTCTCACCACACTGGGGATTAGGTAGGCTGTGGGCCATGGGCCAACCAGCAATTACCTGGTTTTTGAGGGGTTCCCAGGCTGAGCTGTCCTGCTGCTTTTACACCAAACCAAGAATGAGACTGTTTAGCATTCCCTCCTCATCCTTAGCCAGTCTACTAGACTGGATAGATCCAGGTGAAAAAAAAAAGATGGCTTTGCTGTGCTGACACCTTTTGAGCTGGCATCAGCAGTGTGGGAGCTGTGTGTTCCCACTCTGATCAAGGTCCCACCTGCTGACTGTGATGGAGCACTACTTGTGGCCTGGCTGGGCTTTCAGGTGTGCTAGGGACCCACAGCCATGGCCACCGGAGCTCTCTCTGGGTGGGGAAAGGTTTGCTCCACACAGTGGTAGGGAGAGGTTCACTGGGGCTGCGAAGAGTCAGATCCTTTCATTGAAATCCCTCTGCTCTGAACTCCTGGCGAGAAGGTGCTGACTCTTGCCAGAGCAGCCCCACACACAAGGGTGTCCAAGGCAGCTGAGTGGCCTCTGCCTCTGTCACACAAAGGCAAGAGCTGGACCTAGCAGTGTCCTCCCTCCCCGTGCTCAGCCAAGGTGTAATGGCCCTGGAGGCTGCTTGCTTGCCATGTGGATTCAGCTTGGGGTGGCCAGATTTTGTGGTCCCTAAAATGTGGATGGGAGTTAAGTGGTGGTGAAGCAGGAGAGACTCTGGGCTCATTGGACTCAATATCCACAGCCCAGGGCAATGGGGCTTAGTGTGGGTGAGCAGGAGGGAGGGGGGGCTGTGCTCTCTGCCAGCCCCAGGCCAAATTGCTGTTGGTGTCTCTCTGCATTCCAGCTGTGGAAGAAAAGTGGCGTGAGTGTGTCCCCACTGTCCAGCCCAGCGTCCTCCCGCCCCCAGACACCGGAGTGGCCACTCAAGAAAGCCAGGTAACCAGTCGGTCACCTGGCGAGCGCCCGCTCGCTGGTGCCAGCCAGCAAGGGAGCAGTCCTTCCCAGCCATCCTAGCGTGCAAGTCCCACTTTCCACTGGAGCTGGGACAATCCCGGCCCCTCTCTGAGACATGATGACATGGAGACCCACTTGTCATGTCAGTTGGCCTCCCTATCACCTTGTGGTGTGTCCGAGCTGTGCCACCTCTGCCCTGCTCCCAGGCCAGGTCAGAGACTTAAGGGCTCAGGTTGACACAGTGGTGACGGTGCCTCGTGGCATTGACGTAGCCTGGGTTGCTGGTTGCCGGATCATTGGGAAGAGACGGGCCCTGATTTCTGCCATCTTCTCAAAGTCAAATCCCAGGATTTGTATTTTAGTGCCTACCTTGAAGCACAGCTTGTGTTCTCCTCTCTCCCAAGTTAGAGGGGCCTGAGTTCATGTCAGAACTGAAACTGACACAACCACTTGGTTGACACAACCACCTGGGTGGGCCCAGCCTGCAAGGGGCAGTGACTCCCATCTGAGACCCCCAGCTGCCCTGCTGGGGCTGACTTGTCTTGTGGAGGGTGCACAGGCTCAGCCAAGCTGGATCTGGAGCAGGAAGCAGCTCCTCTGCCTGGAGCTGGGCAGAGGGGCAAAGCTTTTGTCCTGAGATCTGTTCACAGGAGGCAAATAAACACATCAGGGATACTGGTGGGAGTCTTCAGCGTGTTCAGTGTCGTCCTGCTCCCTGGGGACAGGGCTGAGCCCAGGGTTGACCCTAACTTTCTCTCTCCTGCTTACACAGGGAAGACGAGTTGCATCGTTCCAACGCTTCCACTCCAGTGAAATCAGACAAGGAGCTGCAGACAGAGAAAGGTGAGCATAGGTGTGACCCAACACTGCACCCAGGTTGGATGGGTCACCGGTGCAAGCAAGAGCAGGACAGAAGGTAGCTGAGGTCTGCGGTGGGATTGGCTTGAGAGGTCACCTGAAAACTTGGCATGTGCTGCTCCCAAGGCAGTGGTGCTTCTGCTGGCCTCAGTGACTGCCCTAGTGGGATTTCCAGGTGATAAGGGGGTGCTGACAGTGTTGAAGTGCTAGCAGATGTCTGGAAGGTGGCTTGCAAGGGAGAACTCCAGCTCCTTACCCAGCATGGGTCAGATATTAGCCTTGGTCCAAGACCTGCTGTGGTATGAATAGCGCCCTGACCAAATTCCAGGCTGAGCTTATTTCAATGCTACCTCGCCTAAAACAGGGAGGAAATCATCTGTGCCCATGGCAGATGGGCCCCGTGGTACGGTGCCAGCTATGTCGTGTGGTTTGGGTAGGCAGTGTGCGAGGAGCATCCATGGAGCTGGGAAGGGGCCACTGCCCCACTGAGCCCCACCAGCCTCTTGTCACAGATCTCCTGCATGTGTGGTGCCAGCTGCTCTTCCAGGGTATCACAGCCTTGTCCTCAGCTTCAAGGCATGCCCCGGCTCTGCCCTCCAAGCTGGGCCACCCAGATAGGGGTCAGAAGGGAGAGCCCCATCACTACAACCAAGCACCTCTCTGCCTGGAGCTGTGCCTGACTTCTCTCCTTCTGTAGTGGTGGAGTCACCGGTGTGGAAGAAGCAGAATTCCCTGAGCCCACCATCCACATCAGGGAGCAGTGGGAAGCGCAAGCGGAAGATCCCGTTGCTGTCGTCTCTCCGTGGGGACCAGCTGGTGCTGGTACGTCGCTGTCTCGCAGCCCCTTTGGCCCTGCTCTGGCAATAGAATGTGCTCACTGCAATTTCTGCAGGGCTGGGGGCACACTGACCTGCCTGCCCTCAGGAAGGAGGCCCCGTCCTTGGCCGAGTGGGAAGTGACGCTCTCCCCAGCCCCAGTGTCTGGTGGGCTGTGCGTGGTTGTGCTGCCTGCTGCCGGACCAGGTAATGGCCTGGGGAAGGCCTGCTGTGCCCTCAGTGCCACACCGGGGGCCCACCGGAGTTGGGGACCAGAGCTCCACGGTAGCTGCGGCAGGACCACCTGTTTCATGGGGCTCGCCACGGCCAGTCGCCAGCACACCTTCAGAGAGGCTCTGCCTGCTTCCCTGGGAAGGAGCTAAGCTGCTGCTGCTCTCTCTTGGCAGCCCCCGCCGCCTCAGCTGGGCTACTCCATCACCTCGGAGGACCTGGATGCAGAGAAGAAGGCAGTGCTGCAGTGGTTCAACAGTGTCTTGGAGGATAAGGCTGGTAAGGACGGGCTGGGAACGTGGAGGGGTAGGAGCAAGCCCAGGGCTGGCAGGCCAGCACAGGCCAAGGAGGCTCCTGGGCCAGTCCTGCCTTGGGTCTGGGAGTGCTCCTGATGCCTTCAGACTGAGGAGATCTCATGCCCTGTTGTGGTGGGTGAGACTCCCCATGGCTGTAGGGTGTGGGTGCAGTTTCCCTGCCTGCTGGGAAGCTCTGCTGAGGGTTTGTTCCCCACAGCCAGTTTTGGATCCTGATTTCTTGCTGCTTCCCTGTAGATGCAGTCCCCAGCACCACTGCAGAGACAACGGCCATGTCCAGGCCGCTGGCGTTCGCCGTGACCTCCCCAGGGCCTATGCCTGCCTCCACAGCTCCTGCCCTGCCCAGCTCCTCGCTCCTGGACAGTCTGAAGAAGATGCAGAGTAGCCAGGCTGCACCCACAGCACCAGGTGAGGAGGAGGAGAGTCGGCAGAGTGGAATGCCAGCAGAGCCGGGCAGGTGCAACGGAAGCTCTGCGCTGCCTCTGTGTGAGGCAGGTGACAAAACCCCCTGTTCAAATGCTCTGCTGGCAGCAGAGCCTGCAGGCAGGGCTTGAGGGGACGCCCTTGGGGACGCTGAGCCCCTGGTCCTGCTGGAGGCTGCAGTCAGTGTGGAGGGCTGGGTGTGGTGGGTGCTGCTCCAGGAGCCTTTGCAGCAGGGGGTGGGTACCTGGCAGAAGGGTGGGCTTCTGAAGGCACCTCCCGTCCCTAAATAAGCTTTCTCCCATTTCCAGACTCCACTGGAGCGGCAGCAGCATCCCAACCACCTCCATTAGCTGCACAGCCGCCTGCTCCCACTGTGTCACTGGAGTCGAGCTCTCTGCCTGCCATCTCTGCTGACACCAAATTTGTGCCCGTGTTGAGCACACCTGCCCCCAGTTCTCCCCCTGCCCTGGTGGTGCAGCCCCCCAGCAGCTTGGCCCCTTCTGTGCTCACTGAGCTGGGCCAGACTCCCAGCAAGCCTCCCTCCTTCCCAAAGCCAAGCATCCTGTTTGGGATGCTGAACACCCCTCCAGCCAGCCAGCCAGCAGCGACAGCGGCCACTGCCGTGCCCACCGCGGCCACTGCCGTGCCCACCACGGCCACTGCCGTGCCCACCACAGCCACTGCCGTGCCAACCATGGTCACTGCCGTGCCCACTGCAGCCACTGCCATGCCCACTGCAGCCACTGCTGTGCCCACCCTGCCCACTGCTATGCCCACCACAACCCCCATCTTCAAACCCATCTTCGGTGCTGTGCCAAAGAGTGAGAGCACAGCAGCCTGTGCAGCTATCACTTCCACCACGGCCACCTTGTCTGCAAGCTTGGGCCCTGCCTCGACGTCCTCCACCTCCACCATATTCAAGCCCATCTTTGGCAGCATCACTGCAGCTTCGTCTCCAGCGAAAGTCTCTCCCTTCGCCTTCAAATCAACGGCACAGCCAGCCACAGAGCCACCAGCTGCCTCCACGGCTACCCTGGCAGGATTCACGGGTCTTCCCAACGTCATCTTCACAACTGCAGCTACAACTACCACCACCCAGAGCTCCTCCACGGATGCCACCATTAAACCTGTCTTCAGCTTCGGACTGAACCTGCCTGCTTCCACTGGCCCCGCCACCACCATCACCGCTGCCACCTCCACCAGCACAGCGCAGCCCTTCCTGTTCGTGGGCCCAGCCAGCTCTGCTCCCAGCACAGAAACCAGCTTTGCCACCCCAGGACCTGTGTTCCAGTTTGGGAAGCCACCTCCAGCCACAGTCACTGCCTCCACCAGTGTCCCAGGAGGCCCTGCCTTTGGCCAGGCACCTTCAAACTCGACAGTTGCTGTCACCACTGTGGGCTTTAGCATATTTGGGAGCACCACACTGACCTCCTCTGCCCCAGCCACCACAGCTCAAGCGCCGCTGACGTTCGGCTCCTCCGTTTCAGCTTTTGGCAGCTCCTTCAGTGCCAGCGCGAAGCCACCGCCACCGTACCCCAGCACCGGGAGCCAGCCCACCTTCAGCGCCGGGGCTGCCGAGAACCAAGTGCCCGCCAGCAAGCCTGCTGCTGGCCCCATCAGCTTTGCCCCCCCATTCAGCTTCGGAGCCCCCCCGGCGCAGTCAGTGGCTCAGCCGGCATTTGGCAGTGGTGCCCAGCCAGCCTTCGGCACCAGCAGCACCCAGGCAGCGTTCGGGACCACCACCTCGATGTTCTCTTTTGGAACAGCCACCTCCACCACGTCCAGCTTTGGTGCCACCACCCAGACCACGAGCTGCAGCACAGGCGCCACCGTCTTTGGCACCACCCCATCTCCGTTCACCTTTGGGGCCACCACCCAGCCGGGCCCCTCTACCGGTGCCTTTGGGATGGGCACGCCAGGCCTCAGCAGCGGGGCCCCGGCCGTGGGCTTCAACTTCGGGGCTGGGCAGAGCGGAGCGGCCCCGGCAGCGACGCCATTCGGCTCGTCCCTGCCGCAGAGCGCGCTGGGGGCACAGGGCCAGAGCACACCCTTCGCCTTCACCATGACCAGCACTCCCAACAGCAAGCCTGCGTTCGGAGGTGAGTCATGGAATCACGGAATGTTTCATGTTGGAACAGACCTTAAAGATCATGTTGTTCCACCCCCCTGCCATGGGCAGGGGCACCTGCCACTAGACCAGGTTGCTCACCACCCCATCCAACCTGGCCTTGAACATTTCCAGGGTGGGATTGGGGCGGATAGGCCATCTTGGGGTCTAGAGTTGGGCAGTAGCATTCCTGATGGACCTTGCCAAGCTCCCAGGCTCCAGAGCCCCAGTGAGGCCAGTGCTCCTGCTGTGCAGAGCCTTGCCATGCAAAGGAAAGGCACTTCCATCACTCCCTGTCAGGATCCCAGCCATTTGGGGAGAGGAGTCCCTAACCTCTGCTCCTTGGCCCCTCTGAAGGCACTGGCTCCCCAACTCTGTGCCCAGCCAGGTGTCCTGCAGGAGCCAAGATTGTCGTCGTCCTCAACAGCCACCTGGAGCTCCTTGGCGAGCTGGAATGCTGCCAGTCAGCGACTGCCATCACTTCATGCTCACTTCTCAGGGTTTCCCTAACATTTCACATCCTCAGTGGATATTCCCAGCTCCCATAGGACTGAAACCCTCACACTGAGCAACTGCTTGATCTAGAAGGGCCAAGGTCTTTGTTCCTCCCTGGCAAACCCTTCTGTGCAGCCCTGCTGTCGGGAGAGGCCAGGGATTATCCAGAGAGTGTAACTTTTGCATTGAAAGGGCTTTTCAGGAGCAGAGGCTGGTCCTGGGGGATGGATTGTGGTGCTTCAGATCCCAGAGAGCATCCTGTGCCTCCTCTGGGTGCCACTGGCTCCCAAAGGCTCTTTCTCCTTTGCCAGCCCTGGCTCACAGTGACCTGTTGCTTTCCAGGAGCTCCTGCACCCACCTTTGGGCAGAGCACGCCTGTCCCAGGAGCCGTGGGCAGTGGAAGCAGCACCCTTTCCTTCAGGACACCCAGCACTCCTGCCTCGGGCTTCGGAGGAGTCGGCGCTTCTTTTGGTAAGGAGGGAGTTGGTGCTCCAGCCTTGGGGAGCTCATGGGTCATGGTGTCCCCTTGGGTTGGGGACAGTGGTAGGGCCAGGTGTGCTCTGAAAGATGGCTCAGGTGGTAGCTGCTGGACTCTGGAGGATGCTGAGCTTTTTGTTCCTCCCAGGGTGGAGGTCCCAAAGCTACAGCAACCTGAGCAACCTTTCTGCTTCCAGGTTCGTCCACCCCTGCCTTCTCCATTGGGGCAGGATCCAAGACGGGTGCTCGCCAGCGGCTGCAGGCACGGAGGCAGCACACCCGCAAAAAGTAACCCCAGTGCTGCTGGGCCTTGCTGGCCCACGTGTGGGGCGCTCCGGGCTGGAGCTGTCCCCGTGGTGGGACCAGGCTCCGTCCCTGACACTCACCAGAGAGCATGCTGGGACGGGATAAACCAAACTCTTGTTACTTGAACAGTTCCAGAGCCAAGGCTGGATGAACCTCTGTACATATCCGCAATGTTCCTTTCCTCACTTTATTTTGCCGTGTTTAATAATGTGTAAATTTTTCCCCATTTGCTTCTTCTAGCTGTTCCCGTGCCCCTCCCCAGCCCTCAGCCAGCCCCAAGGCCGTGTCCCACTTGAAACACGTGGCTGGGGATGTGCTGTTGTTCTAAGCTGCTGAGGGACACCGTCTTCACCAGGACCCAAAATCTTTCCCATTGTTCATCCCGTGGCGTGGTGAACACGGTCCTATCTCTGCAGCCAGGGCTGGTTCCAGCCTGGCACTGTTCTGGTGCCATGGGTGACAGGCATGGGTGCAGCTGGGTGACACCCCTCGCTGTGACCTAATGTTCTGTCACCTCCAGCCAAGGATACACCGTAGCCCGGGACCTGGGCTGGAGGCACGGGGTGAGGATGGGGGTCCCCCCACCCCTCTCCCATCCCCGCTGCTCCGTGGGGCTGTGGGCTGCCCCCACCCCGCTCCCCCATTCTGCTTTATCTGTGCTCCTGTTCCTGCGCTCACTGAATCGAGTTTGGAGGAAGAGCTGAACCGTGTGCGTGGCGGCATGTTGGTTATGCCGGATTTGCTGTTTGGAGTTTCTTTTTTGGGGGGCATCGGTCCCTGGGGGGGGACATGCCCCGGCTAATTGGGTGTTGACAGTAGCATCACTGCGTGGCTGCTCGTGCTGGGGAGTTGCACCTTCCATGTCATGACTGAAAGGCAGCTGGGCCAGGGGGTTCCAACCCTGGCAGTCTCTCCCTTCCCTTCCCTTCCCCTCTCTCAAGGTGCCCCCTACCCAAATCCAAGTTGTTTTTCATTTTTGAGCTCATCCCCGTCCCTTTGGGTTTTACTGGCTCTTAGGAACTGTGGTGCTGCCTCCCCTGTCCACATCCAGTCAGGAGTGGGAATCCCACTCTTCCCTGCTTGGGAGCTTCTGTGGGGGGAGACTGCCAGAGCTGGGGGTCACCAAAGAGCCACCCCCTTCCCTGCCCCAGGTGAGGGATGGGCACCCCATTCTCAGGAGTGCTTTGCTGCCGGGTTTTTACTCTCCGAGCCGTGTGAGTGTGTGTGTCTGCTGAGGTCTAAATTAAAAAAAAAAAAAAAAAGCAAGAAAAAAAACCAAAAAAAATCACAAATATTTAAACGTTTTTTAACAAAATAAAAATTTATTTTTATATTTAAGCTAAATTGCCTTCTAATTCCTTCAAGCTTGGTTCAGTGAGGTTGCCAGCCCTGCAGCTGTTAGTGTTTAGCTGTTCCCACCCTGGCTGGGTCTGCGGGAATGCACTGTGCTGGGAAAGGCAGCTGCATCCTGCAAGCTCTGCCACGCTCCCCCCACTGTACATCATCCCCTTCCTTTTAAATGTGACGTATGTGGATGTGACTAAACCTTTTTTTTGTTTGTTTTTTAATTATTTCTCTGAGGGTGAGAAGCAGGAGCTCTCATGTTGTGGTGCTGAGTGCCAGGGACAAGGCGTCTCTCCCAACAGAAAGGGCAGGTGACAGGCTCTGTGTGGCACAGAGGGGACACAGCCCCATAATGAGGAGACACAGAGGACCTGCAGGTGCTGGTGGGGGGGGTTCTGGCTGTCCCCCACCAGCATGACTGAGGGTGCAGTGGGCTGACAGCAGCCAGGCTGGGAAAACATGTCCTTGGGGTTTGAGGAAGGAGGTGGGAAGGGGTTAGTGCCCACCAAGATTGGCCCTAGGGGTCCTTCCCTCTGCTGTGGGCAGGGTGCAGGGCCAGGAGAGCACCCACTGCCCATCCTCAGGGTGACAGGGTTTGGCCAGGTCAGCTCTAACAAGACAAGGACGAGCAGGGACAAGGTGAGGCCACCCTGGCTCTGGGTGCTGTCCCCCAAGCAGCTGCCCCACATAGTCCCACACACCCATGAGGAGCCAGGCTGTCCCTTCCCCACCACGCAGCCCCTGCTGGGAGAGCCCCTTATACCTGGGGGAAGGCTGGCTTTTAACTGACTGAAGACTTGGATCATTCCTGGTGTGGCTGGTGAGGATTTTAGTATGAATGTGCAATTTTTCTTTCCTTGCTTCTTTGTCCCTGGTTTAAAATAAAATGACTGTGTTTACGTGGCTGTGCCCATGTGTGATTCCTGGTGCTGGGATTCCCAGGGCAGGGTGGTCCTGGTGGGATTCAGATCCAGCACTCTCTGGCTCACGTGTCCTTGCTTCCCCAGTTCAAAGGCGGGTGCAGGGATAGGATTATTATTTCACTTTTTTCCCCCCACTTTGCTTCTACTAGGAGCAGTGGCAATTTCAGGGCAGGACTGCACAAACATCCTGGAGAACACAGTGAAGAGAAAGCAACTTTAATCTGCTTCATCCCTAGAGTGATGCGCTTTTTCAAAGCTCCACATGAAGCTGAGGTTGGAATTTTAGGGGGGGGTATTGTGATAAAACACCACCCTTAAGCCAGCTGGAGCACCCCAGCCCTGCAGGTTGTGGAGTGGGGTTTGCCTTGGGGGCAAACCTGGGCTGAGGGCTGGCTGCAAGCGGCAGCCCTGGGTGAGCAGATCCCCCCTCCTGGCACCGGGGTGGTTGCAGGGTTGGCACTCAGTCCCTGGTGTTACAGAATTCCCACCATGGCTGCAGCTGGCACAAAGCTTGACTTGTGTCCAGGCCAGTGGAGTGTTCCCTGCAGCCTCAGCTGCACAGGGGGCCGTCCAGAAAATATGTTGTTTCACTCTTTCACCTGTTGCTTTTTCCTTTTCCTCTTCTTGGGAGCTGCTCCTGACTCCGTTCCCTCTCCCAGCTGTGCGTTCTCCTTGGCTGCCACAGGCAGGGAGCTGTACACAAGAGGGAACAGCCTGAGCCATACTCGCCAGTGCCAGTTCCTGCCCTCTGCTCACGCACCCACCTCCCCTCACACCCTCCCCTGCGTGCCCGGCACTCTGACGTTGGCCATGGTGCCCCCCAGAAGCAGCTGGAGCCCCCCAAGCCCCACTCTCACCTGGGGGCAGCCGCCCCTTCCCCACACCGCTCCAGCACAGCCACAAAGAAGCCGTGGGTGAGGGTCTCTGCAGGTGAAGCACGAAGGCAGCTCTCTGCTCCAGGGAAGGCAGCGAGCCCTCGGCAGGGCCAGCATGGGAAGGCGGTCACCAGCCTGCAGCATGGGACAGGAGTCAGCGCCAAACCCTGCCCTACAGCCCCCCAAGCCCCCAGAGCCAGACCCACCTGAAGGCTGAGCCCTGCTCCTGCAGCACAGCCTGCACCACATCCTCATTCTCCTCCTGGTGTAGGGAGCAGGTGGAGTAGACCAGGCGCCGGAGAGCCGGGAAGCTCAGGGCATGGCTCAGGACGCGGCGCTGGAAGCCGGCCAGCGCCTGCAGCCGTTCGGCACTCGGGGCCGCCTCCTCCCCCGGCCCCCGGGTCACCATCCCTGCAGGACAGGAGCTGTCACCTGGGGTCTGCACAGCCACAGCCCGGCTCCAGATGAGCAGCTGGAGCCTCACACATTACCTGAGCCGCTGCAGGATGGGTCAAGAAGGATGTGGGTCACCCTGTTGTATTTGGGGTCTCCGGGGTCCACGGTCAGGAAGTCCTGCTGGGCCAGCTGGCAGCCGGTGACCCCCGCCCGTGTCAGCAGCGTGTTCATGGTGGCCACGCGCTTGGGGTCCACATCAAAGGCAAAGATCTGTCTGAAGGCAGAGTCCAGCACCCAAGAGAGGCCGTGAACAGACCACCTGGCCCCAGGAACCCTCAAATACTGGGCAGGCAGAGCTCAGGAGCTGCCTCCCCTCTGGCAGGGGTATGGAGCAGGGCCAGGGGCTGGGAGTGAACCCCTATGTGACTTCACATCCCCTCAGGTCCTTCCAGTGGCCCAGCACTGTCAGAGCCACCAGCTCACCCGAGTTGGTGACAGGCTGCAGCTCTTCCTGCCACTTTCTTGTGCTCTCTGTGGGCTCGGGGGGACCAGGGCCACCTCCCCCTGTCCCTCCACTCCCGCACACAACCCTGCCCTCACCCCTTGTTCCTCAGGATGGCAGCCAGGTGGCTCGTCTTGTTCCCAGGGGCAGCGCAGGCGTCGATGACGTGGGAGCCAGCAGCAGGCCCAAGGAGAAAGGCAGGGAGGCAGCTGGCCTGCAAGAGGGCAAAGACTGTCAGAGGGGTAGGCAGAAGCACCTGGCCCCTCCTTGGGCATGGCAGATGCTGCAGGGTCACAGGGACCACCATGACACAGGGCAAAGACCACCACCACCCTCCACTGGCAGCCTTGCCCAACCCACAGCGCCTCCCAGGTGCTGGTCCCCAGCTCCCACAGGGGGCATTTATATCTCAGGATTTTATCCTGAACTTTCAAACTATGGAAGCAAAGTCCCAGGGGAGTCCCGCAGCTTAAGTCTAAGCTTCTGCTTAGACTTAAATACTGCAGGAAGCCCAGCCATTGTGGAAGGATCTCACCCTTCATCCCTGTCAGTAGTTTTCCTGCCCCTGCAGCCTCCTGCTCCCCAGCTCCCTCACCTTGTCCTGCAGAATTATGTGTCCTGAAGTATACAGCAGGTTGTCATGGAGGTCTGTCTGCGAAGGGAAAACCAACAGCTCCGGGAGGTGAAGATCCAACAAGAATTTCTTTCCAGAGAGGGCCTTCAGCTCCTCCACGCTGCCCATGAGACACAGAGAGCATGAATACAAAGTCCTAATCACAGTGCTCACAGCAGAGCCCAGGCTGAAAATCCCCTTCATCCTCTCCAGCTCCTCTCCAGCTCCAGGGAACACCCCGAGAGGCAGAATCTAAGGGTAGAGGGTGATGGAGATCCCAACCCAGCCACCCTCAGCACCAAGATCAGCAACCCTTCAACCCACCAGAAGTCATCCCACAGCACTTGCTGACATCCCAGGAAAGGTGGGATAACAGAAAGAAATACTCACCTGGCTGCCTTGCCCAGGTAGGAGTACCCCTGGCGCTTGAAGAAGTCGATCACATCGTCCACGCAAGTCTTCAGGGTGTTGACGCGGACATAGCGCGGGACCTGGGAGGCTGCGGGGGCCGGGCAGGTCAGACACAGCCCCCCACTGCTCCCACACAGGGTGCCCACCCAGCCCGAGCCCACTCACCTGCGGAGCTCGCCGCCTGCACCGGGGCCAGCAGGTCCTCGTTGCGGCTAACCTTGCGCCGCACCTTCATCCGGGCCAGCTCGGCCTCCAGCCGCGCCCGGTGCCGCCGGGCCAGCGCCTTCCACCGGCCCCCGCACTTGAGCCCCTTGCCGAAGAGCAGGTCATACACCAGCACCTGCGCGGAGTGGACGGCGTGAGTCCGGCCCCGCCGCTCCGGGACACCGCGGCCCAGGGATACTGAGAATACGCGATACCGCGGCCCGGGGATTCCGCGGTCCCCCGTACCTTCGCCAGCTGCGGCGGCAGCTTCTTCTCGGCCTGCAGCAGCGCGGCTCCATCCAGCAGCTTCTCCAGCACCGGGGCGTAGCGGAGGGTCTCGGACACCAGCGCGTACAGCTGCCGGACATGCTGCGGGGCGGTCAGCTGC
>VZRJ01007330.1:528127-563140 GCA_013397565.1 Ptilonorhynchus violaceus
TGGGGCGAGACCCGGCTCCGGCCTGGGCTTTGGCACTGACACCGACTCCAGCACCGACACCCTCTCTGTCTCTGGCCCCGGAGTCTCGCCAGCTCCCGCAGGACCTGACCGGCGATGGAGGGGTGCGCAAGGAGCAGCTGTGTCCCGGCACCGGGCAGCCCGTGCCCCCGTCCGCCTCCGTGGCAGGTACAACCGGGTCTGGGGGTCCAGAGCCTCCCGTGGGCCGTGGGAGGTCCCGTGGCTGTGGCCGGGCACCCCTGTTAAGGATGTCCCAGTTCTCTGGCATAGGTTGCCCAGGGAAGTTGTGGTTGCCCCACTCCTGAAAACGTTCAAGGCCAGGCTGGAGCAACCTGGTATAGTGGAAGGTGTCCCTGCGCATGGGCAGGGGGTTGGACTGGGTGATCTTCAAGGTCCTTTCCAGTCCAAACCATTCCGTGTTTCTTGCAGCCTTGCCGGGGCTAGTGTCCTGCAGTGAGGCTGCCTGAGCTCGGCCTGGCTGCCCGGGGGAGTTTGGGGTGCTCTGCAGTAATGGTGTGCCTGAGTTCACAGGTAGTTCAGGCTCCAGTAACCAGCTCCTGAGCAGCTTTTAAATAGCGATTGTTAAGTTTAATCTGTGTTCAGCGGGACTAAGAAAGCTAAAATCCTTGGAAGTGTGGGCTGGAGAGAGGGTCTAGTGCTCATCTGTGTCGCCTGTGTCTCGGTGTGAGGTTTGGTCTGTGTGACTGGGCCTGAAGCAGGTGTTGTGGAAAACAGAGAGGGCAGATCCTGTTGTGAAAGATCCCCTGAGCCTCTAATGTTGAGTTGCTGGTGGCTGGCAAAGACCACATCAAGGACTTAGAAGTGCTGATATTATACCGTGGTGTGTGTCTCTGTTTCAGAGACTGTCTGCTCTCCTTATCAGTATTTTAACACTTGGGATACCCTGTTTAACTTCTTGTGGCTGGCACATTAAATGAAAGGGCATCTTGACCTTGAGGAAAGCAGGATTTCCAGGGCCCCCCTGTGTTCCCAGAGGAGTTTGAAGCTGGAAGTGGTTCCTAAAGTGCAGAGCCCTGGTGCTGTGTCAAGAGAGGCCCATTACAGTGTGTTTTCTGAGGTAGAACTGGAGTTACAGATGCAGAGCTTGGAGTGGGGGTACATTTTCCCCTTTGTTCCTCTTTCCAGAGCTCCAGCTTTGGTTAGGGAATGCTTTTTAAGTATTTCTGTGGATAACTGGGGCATTTTAATTTGCTCAGTTGAAGTTTCCAATTCTTGAAAGCTCAAAATCACATCTCTTAATTAGCTCAGGACTGTGAAGCAGCTGCTTTGTCTGGGAATGATGCTAAAACACATAATGCTTGGCTGCTTGGATGTGATCAGGTTTTTGGTGTAAAACACAAGAGTTTGTGCTGCCTCTGCTGTTCTACAGCAGAAAGAAGAAAGAGAACTGGGTGGTGTTGAAAATCCCAGCTCCTGGTGTGCTCCCAATGTTGCTGTTATGAGATATTAAATCAAACTCTTGCTTTTCCCTTCTCCCCACTCCTTGCTTTGGACTGCACAGTGAAATACTCCGGGTATCTGGGAAACTGGACTAAGCTCTTCTGTTCAAACGGGAACAGCAAGTATCCAAGGCTGATGAAACTTGGAAAAGGTGGGTTTGAGCAACAAAGTGTCCTGGGGCTCCGGGTTGTATTAAGACATTTTGGGATCTGAGGTTGTATTAAGGTATTTCAATTTGAATGCTGTTTGATGTCTTTAGATTGTTTGAAACCTTTAACACTTGTTAATGGAGTCCAGAATCCTCCTGATTCACACGGGAGATGGAATCTGAATCTGTTCACCCTCTGCCTGGGAGTGGTAGGGGGGGGCGTTTCCTAGCTGCCCTCAGGTAGTTTTAAATCTCTTAAGAGGAGATGATGGGACATCATGACATGGAGCATGCTGGTCTAGTGAAAGTTGTCCCTGCCCATGGCAGGGTTTGGACTGGATGGTCTCTAAGGTCCCTTCCAGCTCATCGCACTCTGGATTTGTGATACCCTGTGCTTGGTCCCACAGCAGCCTGCCCTTATAATCCCTACTGGAGCAACTGGCCGTTATAGTTTCTGAGACAGGACCTCCCAAGGATTTTTTCCTTCAGGCTTAAGAAGAAATCATTGTTTGGTGTGTGAGGTGGGTTGGTGTCTGTGAACCTCACCTGTCCTGCCCCTCGTTGTGACAGACATCACGCTGTTGGGGCTGGAGATCGGGTTGCTGTCCATGACCAAGGGAGAGGCTGCGGTGTTCATCCTCAAGCCAGAATACGCCTACGGCCAGCGAGGCTGTCCTCCCTCCATCCCCCCAAACACCACGGTCCTCTTCAGGGTGGAGCTGCTGGACTTCATAGACTCAGAGGAATGTGATGCGTTCTTTGAGTTGACTTACGTGAGTTCCCTTCATAAGGCTCGAGACCAAAATCTGGAGGGTGAACCATTGTTGTCCTGTCTCACAGTTTCTGTGGCTTGTGTGTTCAGGTGAATGCAGGTGCAAGTGTCCAGTGCCTGGGTTCCTAGCTCTGCTTTGATCCACATGCCTGCCCTTTGTGTCCCTCTATGCCTCACTCTGTTTGCCCTCCCATGCAGGGGAAGAAGGCGAGTGCTGCCTTTGTTTGCTCCTGTGTGCTGGATGGAGTCAGTGGAACGGCTCCCATTTATTTTTAGCTTTACCAGAAACCTCATGGTTGCACTAGAGGGCACCAACTTCCAGGAATTTCTTTAAGGAGCAGTAAGGAGCTGTCTGTAACAATCCTCTTCAGTCTGCAGTGTCCCAGTGCGCCCCCAGCCCCCACCCTTTATCTTTGCCTCTTGGCTCCTCTCCCAAGTGCTCCTTCCCTGTTTTTTCCTCCCTGGTGAGTTACAGTGTTATTGTTAATTCTCCTTTTTATGTCAAGGGCTTTGGACTGTGGTTGTGGGTCAGTGAGTGGAGGCAGAGGCTGATGGGGGAGGCCTTCCAGCTCCCTCCACCTCCCTCCTGCCTCTGCCCAGGCCAACTTTTCCCCAGAGCCCTGTGAGCAAACCACACTTATTGCGCTCCCTCCTTGCCCACCCTTTTTGGCTGACTGACCTCTCTTTATGAGCTGGTTCCAACTTGCAGACCCAGAAGAAAACCTGTCCCTTCATTTTTCTTTTTTTTCTTAATGATTCTTGGGGTTTTTTGTTTGCTGGTTGATGTCTTTTGGGGGTGTCAGCCTGTCCCAGAGTTGGCCTGAGGGCAATAAGAGCAATGGAGCCTTTCAAGCAGCTTTGTGGCAGTGATTGCATTTGTGTTAACTCAGCTGTGTGCTGAAAGAGTTGGGCAGGATTTAAGGACACATTCCTGCTTTTTTCAGCCTCCCTTTGGGCCTGGGGAGCTTCCTGACATCTTCACTAAGAATCACTAGCACAAGAACACTGTTATATTTCAGCCTTGCTGGGGAGTTACTACATGGTGGTGGCCTGGCCTTGTCAAGGACCTGGCTTCTGCTCTGTGAATAGGAGGGGTCTGTGCAGGACTGTCCTGTCTTTCTCTTCCTGTTTTCTTTTGTTTGAGCTGAAATTCAGGTATTTCTTCACCCAGGAGCAGCAGGATAGACTTCCTCTAGAAAAGGTGTTGAAAGTGGCAGCCACAGAGAGAGAGTTTGGAAACTATTTCTTCTATAAGCAGCGCTTCAAGGTTGCCAAGGACAGATACAAGAGGGTATGGCACCAGGAAAACGTGGGGTCTGCTTTGGGAAAAGCTGTGAAAGAAGGGATTATTTTAGCTCACCACAAAAGGTACAGGCTAGAGATCAAATAACTTTGTGGTATTTTCCAGGCATAGTTTGTTATTTAAGAACAGGGCTTGGACACCTGGTTTTGTGTGGGGAGCAGTGGTAAATGAAGGAATAGTCGCAGATTCATTTTGGTTGGAAAAGCTCTGAGACCACCGAGTCCAGCCATTCCCCAACACTGCCAAGACCACCACTGCCCCATGTCCACAAGTGCCACATCCACATGCCTGTTAAATCCCTCCAGGGATGGGGACTCCACCACTGCCCTGAGCAGCCTGTGCCGGGGCTGGACAGCTCTTTCAGTGAGAAATTTTCCTCAGTATCCAACCTGAACCTCCTGCGGTGCAACTTGAGGCTGCTTACTCTTGTCCAGCTATCTGGGAGCAGAGTCTGACCCCCACCTGGCTGTACCCTCCTGTCAGGGAATTGTAGAGAGTGAGAAGATGCCCTCTGAGCCTCCTTCTCCCTAGGCTGAACCGCTCCAGCTTCCTCTCCAGGCAGGGAAATGCTCAGTTATTCCTAAACTGGAATACATCTGCTACTTCTTCAGAGGTAGAGATGATTCAAAGTTGATTTTCCTCGGTGTATTTGAAACAAAAGTAATTTGACTTGCCTTTTTCCCTGTAAGATTTCCATATTTGTCCTTAAAATCTGAGTTCTGGGTGTAATTTTTTTTTTATTGTGCTGCTTTCCTTGATAAGTTCCTAAACCTGTGGTCATATGGCTGAGCTGACTAGTCATGCTGAGAATGCCATGCCCTGTATTTAGAGTTGTGATTGTTACTACTTTTAAGTGACCTATGTGAACAAAAATATGGGTGTAGCTGTGAGATGAGATGGATTTCTCACTTTCCATGACGGATTTGTTGTGCACTGGCTGTTTTTTCCTGTCTGCTCAGGCTCTCTCCATCCTGGGTCGCAGCTCTTCCAGCAAGGCAGAGCAGAGCCAGATCAACGCTTCCAAACTGCTGCTGTTCCTGAATCTCTCGCTCACTTACCTGAAACTGGAACGTCCTGACCAAGCTTTGAAATATGGGGAGTTGGCCTTGGAGATGGACCAAGGAAATGCCAAAGCACTGTTCAGATGTGGCCAGGTGGGCAAAAAATCAGTCCTCATGGTAGGCACATCATGGAACATCCCGACCTGGCTGTGGAGGGGGCCCAGAATGAACTGAGAAGAACCAATGAGTTCTGGGCTGTCGCAGCAATTAAGGTGGTTTGTCTGCTTCTGCTTCTGCCCTTTTGGAAAGTCTGGCTTTCTGGAAATGTGTCACAGGGAGCTTTTCCTGGGGGATTCCTGAGCTACCTGGCTCTGTCTCGGGAATGTTTGTTGTTGCAAAAGTCTTGAAGAAGGGCAGTGAGTCTGTATTTATCTTGTGATGCATCTGTCTTCTTTCCATGGCAGGCTTGTCTCTACATGAGGGAATACAGCAAATCCCGGGATTTCCTGGCTAGAGCTCAGTGCCTCCAGCCCTTTAACCGTGATATCAACAATGAGCTGAAGAAGTTGGCAAGGTGAGAGCCCTCCTTTCCGTCCTTGGGGAAGAGAGAGTGTTTGGATAGGCTGGAATACTCATTCCAAAATATTTAAAATGTTCAAAAAACCCCAAAACACTGAACTGTTGGGTTAATAAGTGACTTGGGAAAACACACGTGGAGAAAACAGCTTGAAACGTTTTTCAGATGCAGCAGCTGCAAGTGAGGAGCTGGGAACACCCACCCTTTCCATATATTTCTTTGGTGGGACGTGTGTTACCTGACTTGTGAGCAGGTCAGCATGAGGACAGAGATGTGGCAGCTACTAAAATGCCTCAAACCTGAAGTACAGTTGGCTGATGCTCCAGCTGATAATGTTCTCAATTAATAAATATGATTTTCATTCTCTTTAAAATGTGTTGCTTAATTAGAGCAGCTTTTCTGCACTGCAAGTGCTTCAGTGCACAATACTAATGTTCATTAAAAGTGCATTTCTTGCCGTCTCGGAGGTAGCAAGTGACCAGCCCTGAAGGCAAACTCTTCCCTTTGCCTGCAGGCTGAGTACAGGACTATCCTGCCAGCTTTAGTCATGCCCCAGCCCCACCAAAAGATGACTAATGCTTGTCTGTGCCCTCATTCTGCTCTTCTTTTGAAACTGCCAGAAGCATTAGGTTTTTCCCAAAAGTGTATGCTGTCCTCTTGGCACTGTTCACCAGGGCAGGAGCGATGCCATCCTCGGCTCCGGAGCTCACAAAGCAGCCTGTGAATATGAACCCTCTTCTGTGTGTCGCTGCCAGGCACTTGCAGAAAAGCAGCAGTAACACCTAAAAACAGTGGTTGGTGCTGCTGGAAAAGCCAGTCTGGTGGGCTGAGTGCCTTCTCCAGGGGATGTGTTGGTGGAGGGCTGTTCTGTCACATCCATGTCATGTGTATCCCTGTCATCTTTCATAGTCTATCATAACACCAAGTCTTCAAACCTGTTCTGTTACTTCTGAAGTACAAAGGGTTTGAAGGCAGTATTAGCTGCTGGTCTGGAAATCTGAAATAAATCTCTTGTATTCATCTTGATCTCCCTTTGGGTATGGAGCTACCAAATTGCCCACTGAGGGCAGTGAGTTCTAAACTAGATCTGGTTGGCTGCTTTTGGAGGCTGGTACATGTACAGTGCTAGAAGGCATGATTGTAGAAGCCTCATGTATTCTGTTAGATTTGTTTGAAATATGTTGATAGATAAAAGAGAAATCTTGCTAACGATGATGCGGTCGTGCTGCCACAAAGCAACAAGGCATTTCTGCCTTTGTCAGCTCTGGCTCTGGAGAGAGCAGCACGTTCAGTGAGTGTGTGTGTGTCAGAGCTGAGTGCATGTTGAACCACTGTTGTCCTGGAGTTCTGCTTCACTGCCTGTTAAAACTGGTGTATTTTTTGCTTTTAACCCTCAAATGCTTTGGGTTGGAAGGGACCTTAAAGCTCATCCTGCTGCCATGGGCAAGGACACCTTCAACTAGACCAGGTTGCTTCAAGCCCGGCCCTGTCCAACCTGGCCTTGGACACTTTCAGGGATGGGGCAGCCACAGCTGCTCTGGGCAACCCGTGCTGGGGCCTCACCACCCTCACAAGGAGGAATTTCTTCCCAGTACCTGTCTAAGTCTGCCCTCTGGCAATGGGAAGCCATTCCACCTTGTCCTGTCACTCCAGGCCCTTATCCAAAGTGTCTCTCCAGCTCTTTTGGAGTCCCTTTAGGCACTAGAAGGGGCTGTAAGGTCTCCCTGGAGCCTTCTCCAGGGGAACACCTCTAGCTCTCCCAGCCTGGCTCCAGAGCAGAGGGGTTCCAGCCCTCGGAGCAGCTCTGTGGCCTCTTCTGGACTTGCTCCAGCAGCTCCACATCTTTCTGATGTTGGATCCCAGAGCTGGAGGCAGCTCTGCAGGAGAGATCTTTTGCCTGTGACAAGGAGTGAAGCTAGAATGAAATAGATGAAGCCAGTTTTACTGGGTGTTGTTAATGAGGCCTTACCTCAGGCTAGATCTGTAATGTTGCTGGCCTGCCTTGCCTGTGAAAATTCGTAGTGTGATCTGGCAAATGTTTCAGAAATGGAATATGAATCAAAATCTCGTTCTTAGCGGCTTTTCACTTCCTTACGGAGTACATTTATACTTTGTTAAAAGCAATATTGTGTGCTAATCAGCAAGCTCCCTTTTGCTGTCTAAAACAAAGCTTTGGAATGCATCTGTTTACCAGCTGAAACAGGTTCTTGGCAAAATCCCCTTGAGAACAACAGGCAGAATCCAGGGTGAGAGTTATGTGGAATGTGTCTGGTACCAGCTGTGGTGGTTTTGGTGCAAATTCTGCTGCTGGATTTGGGAATTCTATTGGAAGGCTTGCATTACATCAAAACCAGAATGAAATGGGGTTCTTTGAATATCTGGCATCACTCTGTTCCTCCAAACAAGGGGTTCTTGGATTTCCTGCTGTGGTAGGTGTGGGAATGTGCCACCCAAGGTGGGCATCTCTGATCAGCAATCTGAGACTTACCAGGAGAGATTTGCTGTGCTGGGGTTTCACACCCTCCGAGATTCTGGGCCCAAGGGTGCTGAGGGCCGGAGCTGAGAGAGCCTGAGCCAGCCTCCCACTGGGGCTGGTTTTGGTGTGTTGCACAAAATCCTTTGCTTTTGGCCTTATATGGCAGCAGATGCAGGAAAGCCGAGCTTGTGGGCAGCCACTGATCCCTGGGCAGTTCCCAAACTGAGTCACCCCGTGGCTCAGGGATTCCTCACCAGTGAGGTGAGAGCACAGGGAGCAGAGGATGCTGTGCTGGGAGAAGTTCAGATGGAGCAGACTGGGAAGCTTTTGCCATGCTGTGACGCTGGCAGGAAAGAGGGAATGGAGGAGGAAACATCTGCCTTGTCATCCCCTTAATCCAGACACAAATCCCTGCTGTTTCCTGCCCATCCTCTGCCCAGATCCCATATCTATGGTAGATATCCTGGTGTAGGGCACTCAGACAATGTCTCCTGGGTGCTAAAGGAAGTTGCATAAGGAGACACAAAAGTATCCCACAGCACACAGGTGGGGTTCCTCTACACTGTCCCATACTTCCAAAACTGATGTAGAAAGCATCTGGCTCCCAAAAGGGAAATGATTTAATTAGTCCCCAGCAGAGCAGAGACCCAAGGTCTGGAGATGAAGCATGACATTTCCAGCTCTCCTTCCCTGACATGGCAGACAAAAGGGCTTGGAGGAGCTGTGTCTTTGCTGCCAGCACATTTGTCCATTATGTTAATTTATTTATATTGAAAAAATAACATTATTTTCAGGTTGTGACACTGAGGGTGGCATAGGCAGTCTCTAGCCTCTGATCTCATCCCGTGCTCTACTTTGCAGGTACTACAAGGAGCACATGGAAATGGAGAAAGAAATGTGTTGCCAAATGTTTAACCCTCTCAATTCTTACGGCTGAGAAGAAATCAAGGTAACCAGGTTGTGAAAAAGGCTGAGCTCTCCTAAAGCCTCTGTCTTGCCTGACCTGTTCTCAGGTGGCTTCTCTTCTGCATGGGAGGGTTTTGGAGCCAAAATGGAAAGTGGTGGGAGTGTGTGGAGAGGAAGGGCAGGATGGTGGCGTGGAATACTGCTACGTAATCAGCTTGGGGAATCTCTCCTGTGAGGCAAAACTGGTGTGGGAAGGGACCTGGGACTGCCAGCAGTTGAGTAAGTTTGGTTTGTTGTTTCCCGTGCTGCTCATCCCATCTATTCCTGGTCAGAGCCAGGGGGTGAAATAGCTCTGTAGTCTTATTTCTCTGCCAATTAAAAGAAACCAAAAAAAAAAAAGGAAGGTTCCTGTCAAACTTAAGAATTGGATTTCCTCCTCCCCTCCAGCACTCCTGTCTGGAGCTGTTGGAATGCCTCACTTCAGAAAAATCTAAATATTTTATTTCTGGGGTTTTTTTAAATATTAAAAAAAATCTGCTTGGATAGAAAATTTCAAATAGATGTTTGGACTCTTTAAAGCCTTAAATCGTCTAGCAAAATTGACGGGTTTATAAATGCACAAAGGCTCTTTGATCATTCTTTTTTTTCTCAAAACCTTCGGGGGGTGCAAGGGGGAGTGGAAATCTTTGCTGGTCTCTTGCTTTGGGGGAAACCCTAGGGAAGGAGTTGTGGAAAATGACAGCAGCCTTCTGTCATGAAGCATCCCCTGCTCAGGGCTGTCAGTTTGCTGCTGTTGTCTCTTGTGCAATACAGGCAGTATTTCTTTGCTTGCAGAAAATTAGTATTGGCAGCCTTTCCATCAACTCTGGTGTTTTAAGGTTGTCTCTTTGTGCTTGTGAAGAAGCTAAGGCTGTGTTTGAGGAAGAGGTTGGACTGAACACTGCTTCCTAAAGGAGCACAACCTTCTCCTGCTTGCCTCCTTGTGGAGCCTTTACCCCTCCTGCTATCCCTGTGCCGTGGTCTGAGCTGGGCATGTGGCCTCAGAGCACAAGTCATCCTGCCCTGGGTTTGGGGTGGGACTGAATACAACTGTTAGCAGGTGCCTGCCCTCAGGAAAGGAGCTCTGAAAGGGGATTTAAAACTGACGAGGTCTTGTGCAGGAAGTCTGTGGCTCTGGACTTGGCAAGAGGCTCTGATTCCCTGCTTGCTGCGTTTCAGGGAGTTGCAATTTGGAAGCTTGTGGGACCTTGGGTCTCATTCCTGGTGGTGCCTGACCTGGGAAGCTTCTTGTGGTGCTCTGGGATCAGCTGGCCCTGGTTTGTGGTGGGAGTTGGGGTGATTGTGGTGATCTGCTGGGGCACCAGACAGGTCCTCCCCTGAGAAGGTTGTGTGGCTTCTTGTTTCCCAAAAAGCAACTTGTGAAGATGCTGATTTCCATGCATCTGGTGTAAGTAAACCAGTGATTTTGGTTAGAGGAGACTGAGAAGTACAGAGGGAAAAGGAGAAACCTCTGCTGGAGGCAAGCTTAAGGATTGGGCTGAACTGCTTATCGGTCAGTTTATCCACTGACTCCTGTGTGTGGAGTTTTCCCACTTACACAGCTAATGAACAGCTGTCAGTCAAAAATATTTCCGACCTTCTTTGAAGTTGATTTTTGTTGCAGTATTAAAAGGAAATGAAGTCTCCCAGATGAACATAAATCACTGAGACCTAAACAAAAATCTACTGCTCATTCATGGCAAAAAAAGTCCTTTGCTGGAGGAGGTTCCTGCAGGGCCCTGTGCGAGCTGGAGGTTGGGCTGCTGCTTTAAAACTTCATTACACATTCAGAGAGGAGCAAAGCAGTTCCAGCAGGAGCTCCTGCTCCCTGTCAAAGGCACTGGGAATTGGTCAGACTTGAGGCAGAACATTCTTTAGTGTTTCCTGTCAGCTTTGTACCAGTTCAGTTTAGGGCACAAGCTGTACTGGGGCAGTCTGGCAGGCCTGCTTCATCCATTCTGTGTTAAGCACTGAGCGAGGAGATGGCCTGGGAATGCTGCCTTCGGTTAATGGTCCAGTGGGATCACAACAGTTACAGAAAACTTTCCTATATACCAGCTGACAGGTGCTCGCAGAGCTCTGAGCTGACCTTGGTCCAGCTCCTGAATGACTCCGAGCTGTAGCTGTGGCATCTCCTCTCTCCTGGATCGTTGCTGCATCCATGTCCTGCTTCAAAGCTCCTTCCCAGGTGGGACTGCTGTGCCTTTGGCCTGCTGTGTTCCAGGGACAAGGGTCATTTCTCTGCACTGAATAATCCAGGGCTGTTTTGTGTAATTACACTCAAACCTGGACACACCTGAGAATCTTCCTTCTGCCTGGTATTTTTGCAAGGGATTTTGCAGTGATAGGACAAGGGGCAATGGCTTTAAGCTGACAGAGGGGAGATTTAGATTGGATATTGGGAAGAAATTCTTGGCTGTGACCGTGGTCAGGCCCTGGCACAGGTTGCCCAGAGCAGCTGTGGCTGCTCCATCCCTGGAAGTGTTCAAGGCCAGGTTGAATGTGGCTCCAAGCCCCCGGTCTAGTGGAAGGTGTCCCTGTCCGTGGCAGGGGGTGGAACTGGATGGGTTTTAAGGTCCTTTCAAACCCAAACCATCCCGTGATTTCTGTATCGCTTGCCAATTGTAGAGCCCAGTTTTTCAAATTGCCACAAGCAACATTTTGCTCAGAACACACTTCCTACCTTTTCAATGGAATTTCAGGTCAGAATAGATCTTCCGTTTGGTGAAATGCAGTGCTGCTTGTGGTGCTTCCTGGAGAATTTCAGAAATACTCAGAGGGAGAAATAGAAGCACAAACTCCTTTTTAAATCCATCCTGCTGCAGTTCCTTGTAAATCCCTTGGGTCTCATGCTGGTTGCTCTCAGGGTTTGGTTTATTTACGTGCCTCTGTTCGCTTTGTGTGGTGCAGGTATGTCGAGCCCAGTTTCCTGGGGTGTGCAGAGCTGGAAGTCCTCCTTGGTGTCCCCTGAGCTGCAGAATGGTGGGCTGAGGCCTGCTGGCTTTTTGGAGCTTTTTGTTCTGTTTTGTTTGAAAGACCCATCAGAAAAAAAAAGAAATTTCTCATTGTTGTGTTGCTGTGGTCCTTCATGATAAGAGAACTAAATCATGAGGGGTGAGGACAAATTCCCTAGGAATGTCTGGATTCTAGTAGAGGGTCCTTGGTGATAGTTCTGTCCCAGGAAGATGAGTCTCTGAGCTCTTATTTTTTATTATAAGTGAGCCAGAGTTGAAAGCTTGTCTCTAATATGTATCTCAGCTCAGTACACAGGAGAAGTGTTCCCAGGAGTTGGGAACACAAAGGGAAATGTTCCAGTGAAAACAAACAAGGCTGGAATTATGGCAGGAAACAGTGACTCTAGGTCAAACTTGTGATTGCCATGAATAGCAAGTTCTACCAATTCTGGAGGCATTAATGGTTGAGAATTGGCTGCAGAACTGGGGCTGTGTCACCATGTAGAAGTGACTATAATTGGGCTTAAAATCAGCAGCAGTTGCCAGTTGAACTGACCTAATAAGCTGCAAGAGAGTTGCAAATAAACTGAGAAGTATGTGCATAACACAGTCAAACTCCTGCCTTGGGAAGGCTCCAGACTTGGAATAAACAGCAACTTGCTGCTTCCCCCTACTGCTCTCCCTTATTCCTGAGCAGATCTGAAATGTGCCTCCTGCTGATCCTGTCCCTCCCTACTGTGGCTGAATAACAGAGGACCAGCAATTCACTGCTCCTTTAGAATATGCAAATTCCTGTCCCACCGAGGTGTTCTGTGCTGCAAAGGAAATCGTTAAATCTCTGCTTTCTGCTGAGCCTTGCTGGGTGAGGGGGAAAGCTTGAAGGAGCACTTAATTAAGCATTCTCCTTGTTAAGCAGAGGAAGGAGAAAAGCTTTAATGAGGTTGTTCAGTTGGGGGTTTTGTTTTCCCTCCAGCTCTCTCTCGTCTTCTAGTATCTTGCTTTTTTCCCAAGGATTTCTGCAGTTCCTGCCTGTAGTAGTACCTGTAATACCTCTCTGGAAGGATCCTGGGCTCTGGTCTCTTCTGGAAGCTGGAGAAATGACTGTAGCACGTGGTTTTAGGGATCCCTGACATGCTTCCCCAGTGGGTGTACTGGACATGGGTCTGGATATGCTAGGGCCGGCTTTGTCCACACTGGGAGGTCTGGCCAGGGCTTAGAAGCTAAAAGGTGATGTGAAATGGAAAGCAGGGAGACCTGTGCAATATCCCAGTGTCCCACTGTGCCTGTCCTCTGAGGCTTTGGTGAAGTATTGGTTCTCCAGCCTCATCCAAGGATGGGCCCTAGGCTGTCCTCTCTGATTCAGGAAGTGCCTAAAGCCTGAGATTCCTCTTTGTGTTGAAACACAAAGCTCCCAGGTGAGGTAGGAGCAGATTCCTGGCTGCAGTGCTGAAAGGGAGCTTTGCTGACACGAGGTTGGAGCCAGGTGGGGTCAGGCTCTGCTCTCAGGTAACTAGTGACAGGACAAGGGGAAATGGCCTCAAGTTATACCAGGGGAGGTTTAGATTGAATATTGGGGAAATTTTTTTCATGGAAAGGGTTGTAAAGCACTGGAATAGACCGTCCAGAGCAGTAGCAGAGTTACCCTCCCTGTGAGTATTCAAAAAATGCGTGAATGTGGCGCTTCAGGACGTGGTTTAGCGGTGAACGTGGTGGTGCTGGGTTGATGGTTGGACTTGATCTTAGAGGGCTTTTCCAACCTTCTGTGATTCTGTTCTGCAGCTCCTGCCTGCTTAAGGGTGGTGGGCACTGGTCCTGGGAGGGCCAGGCTGAGAGCCCAGGGGATATCCTCCTGTGGGGTTTTACTTCTCAGAGCCTTTGCCAGCAGCTCTAATGTAAAATATTCTGGTGTTACAAATCAGTAGAACATGAAGAAGGTGCTTGGCTCTTTTCATTCCCGTGATAACACCTGGTTTATCATGCAGGTGGAGTTTAAAGAGAATCGGTTCTGTGTAAGATGGGAATTTCTTTATGAAGTTTTAGCTTTGCAGAGCACTCAGAGTCACTAGCCCTCACTTCCAGCACCAAAGAGACACATGATTACCCTAAGTTTTTCTCTGAGTTATAGTTTTTAAGGCCTCCTTTCTCTACCCCTCAAGTTGTGCCCTGGCTGGGCACCAGTCCTGCTGCTCTGGAGGCTCCAGACTTTCCCTTTGAACTAACAGTAGAGATGTCTTTGTCCTATATGTTTTTCTTAGTGGTTAATCCAGGGATTTTAGATTACCGTGGGGACTTACTACTGACCTGCTGCCCTTCAGGGGAGGTGCTCTCCTGATTATGAGAGGGTGTTGGTACTGGTTAGAGTCCTGAGACCTGCTAGCTCTCTGCTGCAGTGAGCAGTGAAACACTGACAAACTTGGGCAGAGTTTTAAATGCTCTAATTGGGCATTGCAGTAGCTGTGATGAATGCTACAGGGACAGTGGAAGTTAATGAAATGAGTGCTAAGGGCCCTCAAAAGCATTCATGGTGGTTTTGGGAAACACTCCTCTACTTGTGAACTGCCAAGCCTAGTTCACCCAGTGCATGGGATGGCTGAGTCACAGAATCGATAGGATTGGAAAAGCCCTCTAAGATCACACAGTCCAACCATTCCCCAGCACTGCCAAGGCCAGCACTAACCCATGTCCCCAAGTACCACACCCACACATCTCTTAAACCCCCCCAGGGATGGGGACTCTACAACTGTCCTGGGCAGCTGTGCCAGGGCCTGACCAACCTTTGTGTGAAGAAATGTTCCTGAATATCCAAACTAAACCTCCCCTGGTACAGCTTGGGGCCGTTTCCTCTCATCCTGTCCCTTGTTTCCTGGGAGCAGAGCCTGACCGCGCCTGGCTGCACCGTCCTGTCAAGGAGCTGTGGAGAGCCAGAAGGTCCCCTCTGAGCTTCCTTTTTTCCGGGCTGAGCCCCCTCAGCTGCTCCATATCTGAGTGTCTTTTCCAGCAGCAGCAGCACGGAGCAGCTGATGGGATTGGGGGCTGCATCCCTGCTGGAACAGGGACTGGTGGCTGTCTGACACAGTGGCAGCAACACTTTGCAAACATGATGTCTGTAGCTGTCGATTCCAGGAGATCCCAACAAAGGCTCCATATTTGGGGAATGAGCTTTCAGAAAGACTTTTTGCTTCAGATGAAGGGAGTGTCTTGGCACTGCTGAGAGCTGGTTTGCAGAACTCGAGAGTTATTTCCAGTAAGGATAGATATGACCTTCATGTGCCTCTTGCACTGCCCACCCTGCTTTATCAGGGGCTGTTGATTCCATAGAATGCTGAGCATTATTGTCATGGAAGTTATCTGAGCTCTTGAAGGACAGGGAGCTGCTCTAAGGATCAGTTTCAGCCCTGACTTGCTGGATGAAGTCCTTCCTGAGTCAGAAGTGTGTGTTGAAGAGTTCATCCCTTCTTTCACCTTCCCATAATTGTCCCTCTTGTGAGACGTCTTGCTCTCTGCATAAGAAGTTTTGCTGCTTTGGCTGGGTGCTGCTTTAAGGGCTTGGGGTTTTTTTTAAAGATGTGCTTGGGAAAGAGCTCGGCTTTCTGTTCTTCCTTTTTGCTTTCGGTATCCTCATCCTATCCCAAATCTGAGGAGATTTGACAGCTCTTCTTTCATCACTTTAGGTTCAGGATGGTAGTGAATGTCATAAGCATTCAGGGCCTTTGGAGTCAAGACTTGTTACAGATCTCTGGAGAATTCCTCCTGCCATGGAGCTGTCTGTCTGGCATACAGGCAGCACTTGGAACTCGCTGTGGATCTTTTGCAGAGCTGAGGATTGTGACAAATTGACTTGGAAAAAAAAATCCTGAGAAAAAATGTGTGTAATTGCAGATCTTCAGATGGCAGTGAGAGTTCCTGTAGCTTGGCTGGAGGAAAGAGTAGCAGCATATCTGTTACCTCCACGTTCCTCTGTGGATTTGTGCATCTGTGATGGGGCTTTGGATGTGGGAAGGGTGAGTGTCTGTGTGCTCATGTGCTGCCACGCTCTGAAAATACACCCACAGCCACTTCAGCCTTTGGAGTGGCCACTTGAGGCCCTCACAGATGGGCATCCCCAAACAGCACTTAGAAGAGAGGAGGGCATGGCTGACTGTAGAGCCACTTCCACAGAGAGTAGATAAGTGGTCCCTAATTAGGGAATTTTCTCCCTAAGGCTTGTCGCGTGCTCGGAGAAAGCTCCCTGGGATGGCAATGCCTCGTGCCCAGATAAATCAGGATAGGCTGGCATTGTAAATAGCTGTTCCTGTCCTGGTGTTGGGGTGGATTGCCCAGCACATCGTGTTATCAGCTGCTCAGAGCACCCCATAGCTGCTGGGATTTCTTCTTGGCACTCCGGAGCACTGCAGCCCGTCAGGAACTTCTCATGGGGTCCACGAGATTGTTCTCTCCTGGTCACAGTGGGTTTTTTCCAGAGTGTCGTTCCAGAGTGGCAGTGCCTGTGGGGCTGGTTGGGCTCCGAGTGAAGAGCACTTCTCAGGCAGTTGCTGTTCAGCTGTTTGAGCTGTTTTGGCTCTTTGCTGATGTGTGCACATAACATCTGCTTTCCCAGCAGGCTCATGTGGAGCTGTGGTGTAGGATGTGCTGTTATCCTTCTGGCTACTGAGTCACAACTTCCTTCCTTTCTTCTCCATACTCAGTGCGAATCCCATTTAGATCTGTACAGAAGCATTGAAGAGAAGGTGCTCTATTTCCTCTGCCAGAGGAGGCTGCATTTCTCTGAATATCCTTTGAGGTCGCTTTTCTGAGATGTAAAAGCCTTCCAGGCTGCCCCCACCAACCTGATTTCTTGGATACTTGCCTTGAGGAGCGCTCTGCTTGCTTAGGGTTATCCCAGTGCAGCACTACTGGGAGCTGCTGCCTCAAGGCATGCGGGTAGTGAGGGCTGAACTGGCAAGAGCAATGTGTAAGTGCACAATTTTGAGTTTTCCAGTTTCCTCATGCTTTGACAGAAACTTTATCTGGTGTGTTTGGTGCTTCCCTGCAGCCCTTCTAGAGACAGAGGCAGGAAAGGGGGAGCTGGGGAAGATGCACCTGCAGTTCTTTATGCAAAAAAAGCAGCTTAAACAAATTGTAAAGCGTTAGTTAATCATTAACTGTTAGTTATGGCTTTAATGCAGAGTAAAGGTGACTGTGATTATAAATGACCTGTGACGTGGTGTGTTGCTCCCTGTGAGCTGATGATCAGCTTTGTCATTCCAAAGGATGCGTTAAAATAGCTGGAACCAACAGGCTCGTGTGTGAACTTCAAAGCCAGAGTGTGCCTTGCTGGGTTTCATGGCTGAGTCGCTGCCAACCTGCTGTTAAGTGAAGGAAACAAATCTTGGAGCAGGGTCCTGGTTGGAGCGTGCCGTTCTCCTCCGTGCGGGAACAGCACTGCCTTTGAACCCCATCCAGCTCCTGCATCTGTAGGGCCCTGTGGTTCCCCTCGACTTTCTCTTCTGATTGTGGAGCCATTAGGTAGAAATGAAAGAGATAAACTGATCAAACACTCCCTGAAATGGCTTTAGGGTTTCAGTTTGAATATTTTTTTAATTAGCTCCATGTAAAGACTTTATTACTTCAAATAGCAGCCACAAAACCAGAAACCTCTTCGTTTGATCCTTTGTTTTTCTGGTGCACAGGAAGTCTCAGTAGCTGTAGGTTTGCTTCCAGTTAGACACCCCACACCACAGCTAACAGCCAGTGGGAACATCCAGTGATCGGCTTTGAAGTATTGCTGTTGGGAACACGTGAAGGAAGTGCTGCATGGAGATGGGATTAGACTGACAAGGAGCAGAGTGGAAGTCAGTTGTATTTTAGCAGGAGCAAGGATGCTTTAGTCTAACAACACACAGAACACTGTAGCATATCAAGGATAAGGTTTTTTTTTTTTCTCGCTTGAAGCCTTTCTTTCCTTCTCCTGTTGATAGAACTTTCTGTTGTGAACTGGAGAAATTATTTAAGCGTTTCTTTCTCTGATTAATTTTCAAAGAGAAGAGATCAGCTGAAGTGTCCTCCAGTTAATTTCCTTCTTTAGAGAGTTCCTCTCCCCCTTCTCCTGGAAGGTGCTGCCAGCCTGGACTGACTGTGGATATCTTGTGTGTCAGGAACCTCATGTACCCCCAGTTTTGGAAGGTTTGGCAGTACAAGGGGGCCTATTAAATGAGGCTGTAACGTGGGATTTGGTGAGTGTGGATGAACCAGGACAGTGACTGCACTGAATCCCGGTTTGTGGTAGGCTGGAAGTCTCACTCCTGTGTTTCTGGCAGTCTTGAAAGTTCCTCAGCTCTTCTGTGCTTTTATTATCTCGAACTTTAAACTGGGGACATCCCTTGCGAGAGGCACATTGTGCTGAATCAGACCCGGTTTTCTGGCAGGGTGGCCCTTGGTCATGTGTTCAGTGTGGCTCTGAGCCCAGGGACTGACAATCCCACTGCTCTGGGGTCAGCAGAGAGAGGTGAGTCATCAGGGCTGGGCTGGAGACTCCTGATGTTCCTCGCAGCCCTAATTATCCTGTGATCCTGTGGTGCCTTTCAAGGATGTATAATGAATGAGGTGTGGATTTTGAGCATCATATGATGCTTCATCTTCTCATCTTTTAGTCTGTAAAGAGGCTATTTCCCTCACAATTCCTGCTTTTTGTTTTGCCTCCTGGTTAGCAGCCTGTAACTCGATATCCTCTAAGGAACAGGCTTCCCTATTTTGCTACCAGTAATTTGATTTACGTGTGCTGGGATGGCCACTGCAGCTGAACTGGCTGGGCCAGCTGTGGTGGCTACAGATGCTGGAAGAGTATCAAAATGGGTTTGGGCTCCTGGTATTCCTGAGCTGAGAGCAGATCAGGCACCTTTTGGATGGGATCCTTTGATCCTCAGAGCTCCTGTAGGAGGCAGATACTGGGTTATCTTCAGGAAAGATTTCCAAGGATTTTCTTGGCTTTTCATTTATTCTATTTTTCCTTCTGCTGTTCATCCTGTGGATGACAGAGAGACAAGACTGATGTTCCAGCAGTGTTTTGGTACCTTTTGTGCTGAAAAATTGGGGAAATACCCCCAGTATCAGTTTTTCTGTGTTAGTATTTGAGAGGAGCCACTTGCAGCAACATCACGTGCAAAAGGATGTGACCTGTGGTACCAGGCACGGGGGAAGGTGCAGGATCTGTGTTTGGACCAGGGAGAGGAGGGTGCTGGGTCTGTCTGAGAACCAGGAAGGGGAAGGTGCTGGTTCTGCAGCAGCAGAGGGAAATCCTAGCTGGGAAAGGGACTGAAGGAGCAGGTGAGTTTTTGGCAACAAGGTCAGTGAAACCATTAGAAGGTGAGGTAGATGAGCCAAGTCCTGATTAGTGACCAGTAAGTTCCCCTTTGAAATTTAGAGCTGAGGAGGGAGAAATCACAGCTCAAAACCAGTCCTAGTTCTTATCCAGACCAAGCTGATGCTGCACCCAGGTACTGATTTCCTTCTAGTTATCCTAAAGAAGGGAGGGATGGGTGGAGGCTGAGATGAAAGAAAGAGGATTTGCTGGATATGGAAATTGTCATTTCTCCATGTGTGCCAGGGCTCCAGGACTGACAAGGACCCAACTGCAAGTGGGAGTGATGGGGTGAGGTAATGACACCCAAATTGCTGGAGGTGCTCTGTGATCCATTGCTGGGATGCAGCCGGATGGTCAGGCCTTCCAATGCTCCTGCCCTGCAACAGGAAGGAGCTGGGAGCAGGGAAATAGGGGGAGAAACAATAGAAATCTGGGATGAGGAGAAAGTCCTATGTCTCATACAAGACTCACCTTTCTCCCAAAGGCCAAGAGTAAGTCTCCAGGCTTCGGTTTCCCAGAACAAGGGTGGAAAAGCATAAGTGATGGGAAGCATGGATGACCCTGTGCAGGAAGGAAGGTGGCCTGAGGAATGCTCTGGGGGTTTCCCTGAGGGGGCCTGGCTCATTTTGAGCTCTTGTCGCTTCATACTCAGTTTTCTCCAAGTGCTTCATGAGGAAGTTGAATGGATTTTAAGGACATTTCACTGTGCTTGTTCCACTTGTGCTAACTCGTGGAGTGTTTCTTTCAGGGCCACTGGAGGTGTGTGCTGGTAACCACAGATCATTTAATGCTGAAATTAAATAAGCTATACAGGTGATGCCTGGGGGACACTGACTGTGATACTTTGTCATCCTAGGACTGTTCCAGCTGTCCAGCTCTTGGCACACGGAGATCTCAGCGTCACATACATGTTTTGGGAAAAGGGGCAGGAGCACTGTCTTACTTTGAGAGACTGCGTGAAGGTTCTGTGTTTATACGCAACCTGGTTTTCCTGAAGTTCGGTTTGTTTGCCGTGTTTTGAGGCAGTTTGCAGAATAATTAAGTCCTGCTGTCGGAGAGAGGAAGGGGTTCCTTCTCTTCTCCCGTGCACGCAGTTTAGAGAAAACTCTTTCCTTGCATTCTACCTCTTGCGGATTCCAAGCTGCTTTTAGGGAATTTGTAAGTGGGAGGAGGATGCCATAAAGTTTTCTATTTACACAGGTTGTTCTTTAAAAAATTATGTTTGATATTTTTGTTCTGAGAAAATAAACCAACCTGAGCACTAAGGCTCGCAGGACTTGTTTCAATTTATTATGCAAGAGTGATTAATGCCTGAAAGGAGCTGGAATTTGGAATGGGGTCGGTAGAGCTGGCTCCCTTTGTGGGCGTCAGGTTGTTGTGCTCTTTGTTTTGGCTGAACGTTCCTGTGAATGTTGATGCTAAATTTAAAATTACTGAAGAATACCAGCTTTGTCCCTGTACATAGTGCTGACTCCTCCAGCTTCCATCGAGTCGGGTTCCTTTGGAACGAACTCCACTGTGTGCTCAGAACACGAGGTTGTGGCTGGGATTGAGTAAATGCAGAGATGCTCCAAGGGCTGGAGCCCCTCTGCTCTAGAGCCGGGCTGGGAGAGCTGGGGATGCTCACTTGGAGAACAGAAGCTCTGGGGAGACCTTAGAGCCCCTTCCAGTGCCTAAAGGAGCTCCAGGAGAGCTGGAGAGGGACTTGGGACAAAGGGATGAAGCGCCAGGACAAGGGGGAATGGCTTCCCAGTGCCAGACGGCAGGGTTAGACGGGATATTGGGAAGGAATTCTTGGCTGTGAGAGTGTTGAGGCCCTGGCACAGGTTGTCCGGAGCAGCTGTGGCTACCTCATTCCTGAAAGTATCCAAGGCCAGATTGGACGGGGCTTGGAGCAACCTGGGATAGTGGAGAGTGTCTCTGCCCGTGGCTTTAAGGTCCCTTCCAACCTAAAGCATTCCATGATTCTGTGACTTCCACAGCCATACCAGCCAGGGCTTCCCAGCTTTCCACGTGTGACAGGTGGCCTTGTCTGTCCAACTTTTTGGTCTTGCTCTTTCCCAGAAGGGTCTAAAACTGTCCCCCCGTCAGTCCCAGTTGGGCTGGCACTAAGAGGAGAATTGTAGAAGCATGGAATATCCTGAGCTGGAAGGGATCCACTAGGATTATCCAGTCCAGCTTCTGCTGGAGGCAAGTGTGTTCCCGAGCCCTTTCCTGGCCCGACACTAGATGGCAATGCCTCCTTCCCAACGGTGCTCGGGATTCCTTTCGGATGGCCTTTAAATCTGGATATTGATCTGTTTCTGCACAAATTTCGTGATAACTTTGATTTGGAGTTGATGCCTCTTCCCTACAAGAAGCAGAGAACTTTGTGCTTCCTGGGATGATTTAGTTCCTGAAGACATGAACAGGGCAAGTTTTCCAGAAGGAGACAGCTGTGCCTGCCTGGAGTTCCCTAACATGAGCTGTGCTGACGTTTCCCTGCCAGCCCTTGGGTCAAACGACCATGGGCACCTGGATCCGTGAGTGGAAAACTTGGCACATCCCTGTTCACCAATGGCCTTGGAAAGGCAGGATCTCCTGGACCCCAAACTGTGGGGACAAAGCCCATTGAGGAAGGCGTTTCATCTGCTAAATCTGAAGTGTAGGAGTGGTGTGGATGCTGTGGCACAGTGAGGAGCTTTCCACGTCTCTGGAAGGTCTGCTCCGGTCCTGCTGTCAGCAGCGCACACTGCAGAACAGCAGCCACCCTTCCCTGTCACTCAGCCCACACCAGTGACTTGTACTTGACCCAGAGTCCCTCTGCAAGTTGATGGGCAGTTTGCTGCTGTTGGAAACTTCCCATGGTGAATTAGACCTTGCTGAAGTGCATTTTTCCATTTTTCTTTACCAAATTATGGCCAAAAATTACTTTCCTGAGCTTTATTTATTTTTTGTTATTAAAGGAGAAAATACGATCTTTAAGCCTCTGGGCAAAATTAAAGGTGTATTTGGATCCTGACTTGGCATTAAAGCAGAAATACAAGTCCTTGAGCAAAAGAGAAAAATATCTCTACAGAGAACCTGACTTTCAGGTTGGTAATCTAAAAACACAGGCTTGGAGAAAAGTTTCCTACTGGAATTTTTCATTTTGGCTAAAATGCCTCCCTTTCCCTCCTCTATGAAATAGTTTTTGACAAACATCTTCAGTGTGTTCCCTGGAGGAGCTGTTTCGAAGGTTGGTCTCAGCTCAGCAGTGGTCTTGTATTTCCAGTTTGGGTTTATGAAATGTCAACCTGCAGCCCTGCAGCTGCTCCAGGTTTGCTCAATTCCAAGATTATCTGATCACAGGTGGTGTTTTCCTGGTGTGGCTGTTCACCCAAACGTGAAATGTCATGTACCCTCAGCCCATCAATCTGGCAGCTCCTTGGACTGCGAAGGTAAAGCCTCTGTGATGTGTGAATCACAACCCCTGTGTGTCACCTGTGGGTGCTCCCGTGTGTCACCTGAGTGTCTCCCATCATGTTCCCCCCTGCACACGACTGGCCCCCAAGGACATGGGGAGGGCAGTGAGATCCCACTCTCTGCCTGTTCCCTCCACTGGCAGCTGGTGCCAAAACCCTGGAGAGTGTTGGTGTATATCCTTGTGCCCACCATGCTGTGGGCTGTGCTCTGCCAGAGACAAGGGTGGGCTGAGACCACTGGCAGACAACCAGAACACATGGGATGGCAATGCTAAACCTGGACTCAGACATCCGCAGCACGTGAAGTAGGGATGCTGGAAGGTGCTCCAGGTTGTGGCACCTCCTGTTACGATACGAGCTGGTCACAGGTTTCCTCTTGGGCACAAGGTGCGGCAGTGGGAGATGCAGCACCTCTCCAAACCTTTCTGGCATGTGTCGGGATGCGTGTCCCATCAGCTCAGCTGGGTGGGTGCTCAGCACCCTCCCTCGGGCCACGAGCAATCCTGCTGATCCTAGGAGCTCGGGGGCTTGGGCACCTGCCACCATCCCTGTGCTGCTGGCAGGGCAGAAGGGAGGCAGAACTGGTGGCTGTGGGCAGGGACCAAGGATCCCCGTGGCACTGGAGGGCCTGGGTTGGGACAGGGACAGAGGACTCCCTGGCGTTCTGGAGCCCCTGGAGTTACTGGGTACCCTGTTCCTCTGGGTTGGGACAGGAACCAAGAACTCCTGTGGCACTGGAGCCCCTGGGTTGGGACAAGGACCCCCCATGGCACTGGAGCCCCTTGCCTCACTGGGCACCCCATTCCCCCAGGTCAGGACAAGGTACTCACACCTTTTTATTCCAGTGGCTGGCTCTGAAAGTCATGGAAGCGGAAACCCCTCTGTGCCTCCAGCCTCGGCCGAGCCCAACCGGGCATGGAACGCGCCAGCTCCGTGCTCTGCTCCCGGCCCCTCGTTTGTGTTGGCACCGGCCGGTGAGCGAAGCCAGTTTAATTGGCAGTTGTGTTTGTGGCCAGGGTGTTATGAAAAGGTTTTCTGTCTCCCTCTGTAAGTTTTCACTCTTAATATAATATTCACTTCATTATTAGCTGAAAGAGGCTCTTTTCAGAGAGGGGTTTTTTTTTACCCTCTCCTTCCAAAAATACATTAAACCACCCCTTCATGCAGCGCTGTGCTGAGGGCTGGGATTGTCTACTGGACGGGAAGTGAGAAACCCGACAGTAAATGGGATTTACACAGAAATTCCTTTCTTCTCCAGCATGCCGGTGGTGCTGGCTGGTTGATGGAGGAGGCGGCTGTTGCTTATGGGGTGATTGGGGGTACCTCACATGCCCCCCAGCGTGGTCACTAAGGGGATCCCCTTCAAGCAGAGCTGATGATCCCAGGAGCTCCCTGGGCTGGTGTTTCCAGATTCAAACCCCTCCAGCAGAGTCAAGACCAGGCCACAGGAATTCCGGTGTGCTCCCGTTCAGTGCTGAAGGTGTTTCCAGCATCTGCCAGGTTTTGGGAGTTTGTTCTCTCTTGGGTGAGTTTGAGGGCATTGGGTGCAGCTGGACCCCCACATTGCCATCTCATCGTACGGCTGCTCTTCAGGACTTCGCAGCTTCCAGAAGGTTTTTTCCTCCAGCTTTGGGAAAATCCCTGTGAGCTGCAGGAGCAGTGAGGGTGGTATCACACACAGAGCATCCAGCCTGGCTCAGCCTTTGGGATCCAGGAGAAACAGCTCTGCTTACCTCTTTCCCGAGTTCCTCAAAGGGGACCCACAGCCCAGCCAAGCGCTGGGTTCGATTGTTTGCCATATTCAGGTGGTTTTGCAGGGCTGTGCAGCCCCCAGTGCCCTTGCTCAACGTCCTCAGCCTGGTCCAGCTGGGAATATCCCAGGCTGGGGCTGCCTGTGGAGTTGTGCCATCCTAGCCTTGGCTCCAGGAGCTTTTGGGATGCCCTAAAACAGCTGGTCACAGCAGGGCGGGGGGGCAGTACACCAGCCGGGGCAAAAGGGATCCCTGGGCTGGCACTTGCACTACTGCTGGGGGGGCACTGGGATCCCTGGGGACCCCCAGATCCCTGCTCCATCCCTCGAGGAGCTGCTGTGAAAGCCCAGAGGAGCCCAAAGCATGTTTTCCTTTTCCCTGAAAGCAGCAGACGCAAATCCCCCCTCCTGGGGCAGACGCCAGCAGCGGGATCTTTCCCCAGCTCCACTGCCACCATTCCCAGCCATCCTGTAAAATTCACTGGGGCTGGTGCCATGTGCTGATGAGTATCCAAGGTCTGTCCCTAACTGGGAACAATGAGGATTTGTTTCAGGGTAAGTCTGTTTGCTGTCGGGGCCAAAAGAAGCATCCTCATCGGAGCAGGGCCCAAGGGAGCTCCCTAGGGATGACGCAGCTCCCAGGTAAGGACGCTCTTGGGAGGGGTCCAGCTTGTGCATCCTCAGCCTCTCAGCTGATCCTGACGCTGGCAGGAAAGTGAGAGCTCCCTGATGTTCCTGCACTTCTTTTTCCAGGTTTTGAGAAAAAGTAAATCAGATTTGAGCTGTTTTCTCCAGGGTCTTGCTGGTTCATCCACCCTTTCTCATGCATGTCTTGTGTTCGGTGTATCCTGATGCCTCTCCTGCCTCTCCTCCAGTAAGGAGCATCCTCTTGTCTAAAGCCAGACAGGAACTGTGCCTGACAGGCTGGGAGGGGGGAAGGGGTCTGGAGAAGGTAGTAGAGAAGGTTCTGGAGTTATGTGGGCAAAGGGACACTACAGATTTTGCACACAGGTCTGAAAGCTGAGGGTGGGATCCTGACCCGGGTCAGGAATAAGAAGTGCTGGGGGAAAGGTTGTGGTCATTCCACCATGGAGGGGACAGGGACATGGTGATTCCCAGCTTTACTCTCCTTGGTGAGGCTGGAGGAGATAGACACTGGTGTCTCCCTGGCCTCATATGCCAGATGCCAGAGGGACCAGTCCCAAATGTGGGGTCAGGAAGACTGGAGCTGATGTAGGACCTGGCCGTGGAGCAACACAGGGAAAGGTGAATGTGGGAACCACTGGGGCTTCACCAACAGCAATCTCACGCTTCGAGCTCTGGCTGCTCCACAAAACCCTCAGGGCACCCCAAAACGGGCTCCCTGCAGCTTGGGGTGCTCTGGGTCCTGCACAGTGGCAGTGGGCAACCAGCTGGGGTGGGACACTGGAGGTCCTGGAGCCGGACAGCCTGTGGTCTGAGAGTCAAGGGGCTGAGGAGGAGGAGGATGAAGGTGGCCTGGCTTACTGAGAGGGGCTTGGTTTTCCATGGCCTCACATTTTCCTGTGCCGGAGGTTTGCAGTGAGGGTGGAAAATGTGGTGGGAGGGGAAGGGAGTGGGGCCAGCAGGGGATTTGGGATGTGACCTGCCTGCAAGGGCGGAGCCCATGACAGGGATGTGCACATGGCACACACCAAACCCTGATGGATCCGGGGAGTGTTCCCTCCAAGGGTGATTGAGGGCAGGAGTTTGGTGGGAAGCAGGGCAGCACCACAGGCAGCTGCCTGGCCTTCAGCTCCCATGGGATGGGCTGGCACCCCCAGGGCTGACATGGGCTGGGAATACTCCTGCCAGAACATGGAGGATGGGGCTGGACACAGGTTTGCTGCAGTGCTGCAGCTCCTTTCCACCACCCAAGGCCATCTGTTGTGGCACGCAGATACCCTAAATCTGGCTCACTGCTGCTCCTGGGCTGTTCGCAGCAAACCTGGATTACTGGGAGCCATGAGCTGGCTGCAGAGAGACTTGGACTCACCCGAAAGAGCAGCTGGGTATCACCCTGAGCGCTGCTGACAAGACCCTCAGGCAGCCACAGCCCGCGATAGGATGTGACATCCTCGCAGGCCATGGGATGTGGTGTTCCCTCAGGCCAGGTTCTGCAGCAGACCTGGAGGCACATTTGTTTTCCAGCCCTGGGTTTTGGGATTGTGGAGAGCTGGTGGGACCTTCAGCTCTGCCAGCCAGCACCAACTCCCTGTCCATGACTCTTTTCCCAGGGCAGGATTAGGGATTCAGAGGGGGAAAAGATAACTCAGGGTACCCCAAGACAGGACAAAGGCAGGAACATGCAGTTGAACATCAGGGGAAGAGGGCCAGCAGGGCACTCAGGGAGCTGGGACCTGTCGTCTGGTGCTAGTCTGGGATGAGATCATGGAATCACAGAAGGGTTTGGGTTGGAAGGGACTTAAAAGATGATCCAGTTCCAACCCTCTGCCATGGGCAGGGACACCTTCCACTAGCCCAGGTTGCTCCAAGCCCCGTCCAAGCCCGTTCAACCTGGCCTTGAACACTTTCAGGGATGTCACCTCCAGCTGTCGGCCTCCCCAGTTACAGTCTTGCCCTCCCCATCTCCTCCAGTGACCAGCATGTGCTGGGGAAGTTGGTGCTATTTGCAGGGAGAGGAGAGGGACAGGCTGGAACTGGGGATAGGGACACAGTGGAGCCACCCCAGAGCCCACCCCAGCACTGCTGGAGGAGCCCAGGGATGGGTGACCCAGCTCACAGTCTTGGTGACATGTCAAAAAGCTCCTTTCCTCGCCTCCAGACTCCTGCCCAGTAATGCCAGTGAGCCCTCACCGCAGCCACTGACCTTTAAACAAGGTGGTTGGAGAGATGGAGGGAGCAGAAATCCCTGAAAGATTATTTGTTTCTCATGAACTATATTTAGGCACCATCAGCAAAACCCAAAAGTGCTGAGTTTGTCTGAATAAATCTGGGAGCTTTGTGGTTTTTTCCCCTCGAGGAGAACAGGATTAGCCAGCGAATGGGGAATCGTGTTTTTGTTTGACATACCTGAGGGTTTCCACTCCAAGTTGCTGTTTTGAGGTCCCAGTGCCGTGATGATGATGATGACGATGATGATGGACCTGACATGGCACTACCCCATCTTGTGAAGATATTTTTTGAAAAAGAAAAGGAGCAGCCAACTCACCCACCATGGTGCTGCTTTCTTTTTTTGTTAAACTTTGGTGTTTTGAATATTTTCAGAGATGTTGGTATATTAGAGTGTTTTTAAGCTAGAAGTAGGTCACACTGGTGCCACTCCAGTACAAAGTTCTTCCCTGGTGGGATGCACCCCTCCAGCTCCCTGCGTGCACCCACCAGTGCTGCCCCAAGGGATGGGTGCCTGGAGGGCCAGGAGGGTTGGGATGGTCCTGGCTGGTCCAAGTAGGGCTGCAGGGGATGGCAGGAGGTCACCTTGCTTGTCTGGAACACACTTGGGTCATCTGGGATGTAATTCTTGCTGGTTTGAATTTCCTGTGCCTAAATCCATCCCCCCCAGGGAGACTGGGATTGGGTCTGAACTTCCCAGCGGAGTGTTTGGGGGGGCCAGGCAGATGAGGGGGGTTTGCTGAACCCTCAGGGGTGTCAGAGCCCATCTGACCAGCTGGGCACAAAGAAGAGCAGAGTGACCCATCAGGTACTTCCCATTTGGATGTGAACCCAAATCCTGTGGGTGGTGGGAGGCAGAGGGGCAGAAGGGCTCTGGGTCCATCTCCAGCAGAGCAGAAAATCCTTTGCCCTAAAGAAGTTGTCAAAATTCTGTGTCCCTTGAGCTGGCCCTGCTGGAACATTAGGCTCTGTCTTTTGAGAAGTCGGGCTCTGGGGAACTCAGGTCCTTGAGCTGTGGCTCATCCACAGCAGCTGCTCTCCAGAGAGAGCCCAGACAAGGTGGGCATGGAATCGTTGCACTGCGGCAGCTCTTTGATGAGCAGCTTAGAGACACGTCTGAGGACATTTCTCCTTTCTCCTCTGACCAGGTGAGAGGTGAGTGTCTCCTAGTATGCTCCACATGGAGAGGAGGAGAGGAGGAGAGGAGGCAGTACTCCAAGAGGAACCAGCTCAGGAAGGAGGATGGTGGTGCCAGATGATTTGTCTAGAGCAAGAAGTGACCCAGCCTTGGGTAGGAATGATGCCTACCCAATGGTAGGCATGGGCTGAGCTGATGGGCATGCTGATGATGATGCCTGAACACGGGCTGCTGCCATGGAATCCTAGAGTGGTTTGGTTTGGAAGGGATCTTAAAGATCCTCTTGTTCCAGCTTCCTGCCGTGGGCTGGGATGCCACTCACTGGAAAGTGTTTGGGGCCTGGGAAGAGAAGAAGAAATGCAATGCAGGGCTTCCCAGCACTGATAACTCTGTCCAGCAACAGAGAAGAGGAAAAATGCTTACCCAGATGTGTTGGAGACAGGAGAGCATCAGTTGGGGCTGCTCCTGCCTGCTCCCTGCGCTTGGGCTGAGCTGTGCTAGAGGACCTGGCACCAACCCAGCCCAAGAGCCCTGGATTCTTACTCCTGGGTCCATGCAGCTGGAGAACCACAGCACCAATGGCACTGCCAGCCAGGTGGGGGCTAGAGAAAGCCCCTCGTGGCTGTGGGGCACCCGGAGGAGGTCGCATGTCACAGAGCCTTGGGGTTGCACCGGAGACCTCTGGTTGGACTTGGCAGCCAAGTGGGCAGCTTGGCCAAGTCAATGGTGTGGTAAAACCATTTCCAGCAGGTTCCAAGAGCCATCCCTGCTCCTGTGGCACCCGGTGGGCTGGGACTCAGCTCTGTAGGGATGCTCCTGCTTTGCAGGGGATGCTTTGACTGTGTCCAGCCTGTGACCCCACAAAAGCCTGAAGCTGTGCAGAGGTTCTTGGCCCATGGCATTATTCAGGGGTGACACAGCAATTCATCAGGGGGTGGCAGGGCTTGAGGGGGCTCCCAGTCTTCCCAAATTGCCTGGGAGACGGTTTCTTCTCCAATGAAGTAGTGGGGCTGGTGGCTACAGTCCCCAACTAGGTGGTTGCCTCCTGCATTTTGCTGCGCCTTGGAAAGGCATGAGGGACCAGGGAGCATGGACACCTCAGGACACAGCTGCTGTGGGGCATTCCTTGCCCCTCCCGGGGTGCTCCCAGCCCCGGTGCCACAGGCCTGGGCCCCAGCCCACATCTTGCCTGGCTCCAGCCTGCCCCGTTCTTCTCCCCTTCTCCTTTGGATTGTATTTATTTATTTATACGGTGAATGTAATAGAACTCCAGCAGGAAACGGAGGCGATTCCCTGCCATTCCCCACAAGCCAGCCCTGGGCTGGGTGAACAAGGAGGCGCATTGTGCAGCATGGAGCCTCCTGCCAGCGCCGAGCCTGTGGCCGAGGCCAAAGAAAGGACTGAGTGTGTCTGTGAGCACCGGGACCCGATGCCGGCACCCGCCCCGGGATGGGTCATCCTGGGGAAGAAGCTTCACTGCAGGGGACAAGCAGAGCTGGGGGTGAAAGGGCTCCTGTGCTGGCTTGGGACGTCATCTGGGAGCACCTGAGCCTGCTCCCAGCACAAGGAACCTCCTCTGCCCATCCTTGGCCTGCCAGGAAATGGGGGTGGGCACTGAAGATCCGCTGCAGGGGCACACAGTGGCCCCATGGCCCTGCCTGGGGCTGTATGAGCAGCTCTTCCTGGGGCTGAGCCAGCTGGGAGAGAGCTCCAGCCCTTCACCTGCCTCTCTCGGGCAGCTGCTCCAATCTGCAGCTGCTGCCATCAGTGGGGTTCAGAGTGAACGGCTGCTGCCAGGGCTCACCTGGCTCCTTCTCCCCACAGAAGCGGTCTGCAGGGGTGAGCGAGGTGGCTGAGGGTGGGACATGGCTCAGTCCAGGTTCCCCTTTAATGGGAGGGGTCCCCACTGCTGCAGACAAGTGTCCCAGTGCCACCAGAAGCTGAAAGCAGCCCCTTGTGCTGCCACCACAATTACCAGCTGAAATACTGTGGGTTAGGTGGGGACACAGTCCCTTCTCATCCCTCATTCTCCCAACCAGGGTTCCCCTGGGACACCCTGCTGTTCTCCTGCCCTGTCCCCTGAGTCTCACGGCTGCACGTGGTCCCCATCCCTGTGCTGGTCCCTCAGGCTCCCAGGGATCCCGGGGTTAGGGACATGGCCTGCGCCATGTGTCTCCTCCCTGCTTCGTGTCACTGCTACGTGAATGGGGATGCCACGGCCCAAGGATCCTGTGGCCAGGGCTAGAGAGGGGAGGCTGGCCGGCAACAGGACCCACAGCTGCCTAGCTGTGGGGTGATGGGGTGACCAGGCTGCAGTGAGCATCCCTGGTGATGTCACACGTTAGCCTGTGTCCCAGTGTCCTTGCACCATGGGCTGGGTTGTCACCACAAACACCTGCAGGGAACTGGAGGCCAGGAGGTGACTGGGACACTGCCTGAGGACACTGCTTGTGCTCCACCTGCTTGTGCTCCACCTGCTTGTTTGGGGACCAGACCCCAAAATCCCCATCTTTCCCCCCTACTGCACCTACCCATGGCAAGGAGCCTGCCCAGGGGGCACAGAGATCTGTTGCCCTGTGGTGGGCACAGTCTGTTGCACACGTGTGTGCACCAGCATCACACAAGATTGTGCCCGGGGGTAGGAGGAGCTCGGGTTTGAGGATCACTCCTGGTGCTCCTCCCGATGTCCCCAAGGAGATGGTGGCTGGGGCAGGGGTCATCTGGCGGGTGGGTGCCAGCCCACAGCCCCATGGGGTGCTGCCAGGATGGACCCCTCCACCTGCTCGCCAGCCTATCCGGCCCGACACTGGCATCCCTTTGAAATCGAAGCCACTGGCCTTTTGCACAGCTATTCTTGTGAAATTCTTCAGGAAGGGAAAATTATCCCTCCCAGATCCCTGCAGCACTGTGCCATCACCTGCCTCCGGGCTGGCAGAGAGGGCACGGGGTGCCCGGAGCCCTGGCTCACCCTGGGCACAGCCTGTCTTTGTGAGGTGGATTCCCCTCCCTGCCCCAGCCCCAGCCCCTGCCTCTGCCTACGAGCAGGCAGTGGTGGGAACTGGAACCACTGGGGGTCTGGTGACTCGGCAGGGCAGAGGCGAGGGCAGTGTCAGCAAGGAGCCCTTCACCTCCCTGCAACAAGTCCTGCTGCCCCAGCCAAGGCTGAGCAGGGCAGCACGCACAGTCCTGCCACAGCTCCACAACCCCCTTCCCTAATCCATCGCCCCCTTCCCAACTCCATCTTTCTAATCCCCTTACCACCTCCCCTGTCCTATTGCCCTTTCCCTTGCCCCACTGACCCCTCCCAACCTTCACTGCCCTCTCCCCAACTCAATCACCTCCTCCCTGGATCCATCATCCCTTGCCCTGCTCCACCACCCCCTCCCCTGCTCCATCACCTCCTCCCCATCTCCACTGCCCCCTTCCTGACTCCAACCAGGGTTGTCCCCATCTCTGGTGCCAAGAGGATCCCCCAAACCCTTCTACCCAGGAAGACCCCCCCCTCACGGCTGAGCAGAGGGGCACTGCTGGAGCCCCCCTGTACCCGGGAGGGGCAGCCGGCGGATTTTTCCCCTCCTTCCTCTCCCCTCTCCGAGGCTCTTGCACAGGTTTCAGGCGCTGTTGACGGGAAGAAAGGAAATGGGGCAAAGCTCTGCCAGGAACCACAGGCTCCTGGGCTCCGGCGATCCGTCCCGCTCGCTGGCCTGGCCGCTTCCCGGGCAGGATTCCTGTGCAGCTCTGAAAGCCCTTTCTTCCTGCTATTGATCTTGGATCCACAGCCCAAGGCCACTTCCAAGGCCGTAAATCTCTCTGTTGCTCTACCTGAGATTCTTGTTTTCACTGTGGGGCTCCCAGACCTGCTGGAGATCTCAGCTTCTGTGCATGGCCAGGATGTCCCCCACTCCTGCCCTGCGTTCCCCAGGGGTGGCGCAGGCAGGGAGAGCTCGCTGTCCATCGGGCACAGGCAGTGAGGCAATGGAAGGGCAAGGCTTGGGGTGCTGGTGGCACTCCCTCGTACCCCCTGTCCACCTCTGGGGTGGGATGAAGCTCCAGGAAGGATCCTTTGCTGTTGCCACTGCAGGTCCCTGAGGCTCAGGCAGGGCTTGGGCACCCCATGGAGTACCTGAGTGGGGATGGGGTGAGGGAGGAGCACCCCACCAAGGTGCAGTTCAGAGGTGAGGGGCAGCCGCTCCTCTGCAAGGAGCCCCCTTGACTCCGAAAATCCCTGTGTTGCTCTTGGCCAGGCTGCAGTAACAGGAGCCAAGAGCAACAGTTTTACATATTAAAGCAAAATTAAATTAAAAGACATTTATTTGTGAGCCCCCTCTCCCTTAACCTTTCACTGTCCAGGTTGGGAGGTGGGAGGGCACCCAGGGGGGTGAGCAAGGAAGGTGGGGCCGGGACCCTAGGTGTCATCCAGCCCCTGCCTGTGCCCCCTGTCCACCCAGGACCCTCACTGGGCAGCCAGGGCTGGGTCAAGAGTTGTTTCAGCTTTTCCAGATGATGCTTCCCAGCTTTCCTTAGCAAACAACTCTGTGAAGGGAAGGAAGCCTCAGTGGCCAGAGCTGGGTTTGGGGTGCCCTGGAGTGGTGGCAGTGGCAGCCTTGGGTCTTTGACCCCACACAGGACATGTGCCCTGGGGCTGAGAGTGGATGTAATGAGGGACCCAGGGAAAGGTCCCAGCACACCGTGGGTGCCACCTCCATCCGCATCACTTTGCTGCTCAGCCATGTATGACAATTTGTCCCCAGAACTGCACCACAGCACAAAATACCCCAGAATAGCCATCTCTTAGCGCATGTGGCTGTAACCCAGGGCGTGAAGCTCCCTGAAGCTGCTCTGTTTCATTGGGCACATGGGACAGTGATTTCTGGGACCCCCCAGAGCTGGTGGCCAAAGTGACAAAGCTTTCCCAGCACCCCAAATAACCCCAAATATTCCCCAATAACCCTTTTCCCAGGGCCCTGGAGCCTGGTGTGCATACAGACACCCTGTTTTAGAGGGAAATTCCAGGGCAACGACTTATCTCCTGCTCCGTTACATGGCTGATAAGCACCTCCCATGGAATTTCCCTGTAGCGCCGGACCGGGATGTTTGGATCCTACACAGTGGGTGTCAGCGATTAGGGGGCCGTGCTGACAGGTTCTTATGCTGTTACTAAAGAAATCACAGGCCTGTGGGAATGCCTGGGATGCCCGGACACCCAAGAGGCCCTGCTGAAATTGCCCCTGGGGTGCATGAGCTGCTCCCAGATGGGTGCTGATGGCACAGAGCAACCAGGACTGACCTAGGATCGGCAGCTGCCGGGAGTGGGGGGGCTCCAGGTGGCATCTTGTGGAGGTGGCCTGGGCAGTACAGCCTGTCCCCAGGGGTGCTATCACCCCCAGGGTGTTTTTAACACCTCCCCATGCCTTGGATGTGATTTGTCACCCTGTGGGTGGGACATCGGATTTTGGGGTCCGGCAGCCTCAGCTTGGCCACCCTGACTTGTGTCACCTCCCAGGAACTGTGCTGGCCTTGCAGGGACATTGCTGTCCCCTGCCCTGTGCCTGCCCTGAATAACACCCAGGGACACGGCTCTCTTGGCCTGTGCTGTGGGCACTGGAGCTGGGCCACCTCACAGAGTGCCCACTGTCCCACCGCGTCCCCAGCTCCAGGGACGCAGGCCCAGTGTGCCACGTGCTGTGAGTTCCCCGGTTCTCAGCGGCAGCACCAAAATGGCAGTTTGTGTTCCCAAGCTGAGGGACGTCACCTGTGGGGACAGGGTCCCTCCCCCAGGGACAGTGAGCCCCAGCGTGTGTCGAGGTGTACTCAGCCACTCACCCACACCCTGCGAGCACACAGGGCCCTGACAGCACCCGGCGGGTCTGTGTTCCCATGCCCCTGTGTATGTGCGTGCACACGTGGCAGGGCATACCCCTGGGGGTGTGCGGGGCCTGGCTGGGGATGTGTGGATGTGCATGTGTGCCTGTCTGTGAGTAAATGTGCATGTGTACGTTAGTGCATGTGTGTGCTTGTACATGTGTGTGTGCATGCGTGTAGTTTATGCAGGTGTGTGTACATGTATGAGTGCATGTGTGTTCATGTGTGTGTGCATGTGTTAGCACGTGTACATGGGCATGTGCATGTCAGTGTGTACATGTGCGTGTGAGCACACGAGTGTGTACACGTGGGCATGCAAATGGTGTGGGCACGTATGTTAATGTGCGTGTGCACATTAGTGTGTACGTGTGTGTGCACGTGTGTGTAGGTGTGTCAGTGTGTGTATGTTAGTGTGTGCATGTGCCTGTGCATGTGTGTTAGCTTGTTTTAGCGTGTNTGTGTGAGTGCATGCACGTGTGCATCTGCACCTATGCAAGTGTACTGTGTATGTGTGTGCATGTGCATGTGCGTGCGTGTCCCTGTGTGTGTGTCCGTGTGTGCGTCTCTGTGTGTCCATGTCCGTGTGTGTCCGTGTCTGTGTGTCTGTGTCTCTGTNCGTGTATTAATGTGTGATAGCGTGTGCCTGTCTGCACGTGCATGTGTGAGTTATGTGTGTGTGTGCACATGGACACGTGCACGTCAATGTGTGTGAGTGCATGCACGTGTGCATCTGCACCTATGCAAGTGTACTGTGTATGTGTGTGCATGTGCATGTGCGTGCGTGTCCCTGTGTGTGTGTCCGTGTGTGCGTCTCTGTGTGTCCATGTCCGTGTGTGTCCGTGTCTGTGTGTCTGTGTCTCTGTGTGTGTCTCTCTGTATCTGTGTGTGTGTGTGTGTGCCCGTGTGTGTGTCTGTGTCCGTGTGTGTGTCCGTGTGTCCATGTGTCTGTGTGTGT
>VZRJ01007330.1:566095-595362 GCA_013397565.1 Ptilonorhynchus violaceus
CAAGCCAGGCCGGGCCATGCCGGGGTGCCTCTGTCTCTGGCAGGAGCGTGATACCACCGGGTGCCTCCATCCAATTTCCCCCGTGGCTTCCCTGGAGCCGGTTCTGCCTCCCGGCAAGGAGGAGAAGGAGAGTTTTCCTGTGCTGTCACACTTATGAATAATCTTTTCCACTCTGTGCTCTGAAGGTGATTTGTGTCGGTGCCATCAGCTGCCGGGGCTTCAGTGCCAGGCTGAGGGGCTGTGAGGGGGCAGGCCATGGGCCAGGGTGATGGGCTGTGGGCACAGGACCTTGGGGCAGAGAGGGCTCAGCTTTGATGTCCCCCGCAGAAGCCCAAAGTGCGGGTAATGGAAACTTCTGAGCAGCTTTATTTATCCCCCCGCTCTGGTTACAATCCCAGCTCGCCTTCCCCATTGTCCGGAGGGAAATTCAAGCCTCAGCTGGTGCTGGTGGGGCTGGCGGGGGGAGCCGGGTCTGGTGGGGCACAGAGAGGGCAGGAGGGTGGTTCTGTGGGGACTCAGCGCAGGGGAACTGCCCACCCTGCCCCAAGATACCCTGAGGTGCTGGCAGGGGCCAGCTTGTCTCTGCAGGGGTTTTGTGGGGCTGTTTTGCCTGGCTGTTCCCAGGGGTGTGCTGAGGGTTCCCAGTGCCAGGGGAGAGAAGTAAGTAGGGGGCTGTAGGCAGTGGCATGGGCAGCGCAGCACCTGTGGCAGGCAGGAGCTGTAGCGGCAACAGCTCTAGTGATGCTTAGACGTGTCCATCATCTAATTACCTGTTAATTAGCTAGCCTGCAGGCTGAGCAGTGCTAGGCCCCAGGGGGAGTCTCTGAGACTCCCAACCCTTGTCCAGGGAGCAACAACCCAGCGAGGGACCCTCCCTCCACCACTCAACCTGGTGCCCACTGCTCACCCTGACAGCCCTCGGCCCCAGTCCTGGTGAAGCCCTTAGGGCTCAGACTGTCAAACTGTGCCTGGGAGAGAGGGGCAAGACTCCCCCTCAGGGCCGGAGTGGAGGCAAGACTCCCCCCCAGGGCCGGAGTGGGGGCAAGGGCTGCGGTCAGGGCCCCTCACCCACCATCGAGCTGTGCCAGGGCTTTGTGCTGCTGGGATGCTGGGACTGATGCAGTGAAGCACCTTTAATCTCCCTGCCACCCCCGGGATACTGGGAAGGGGGAAGAAGTTGGGTCATTGGGCTGAGCAAAGGCTTTTCCTCCCCTAGGAGCTGGCATGGCAGACGAGGTATGAAGGAGCCCCCAGTGCCCAGTGGTGTTGGTGGGAGGCACTGAGGGGCTCTCACCAGATTTGGGTACCCCTGGCTGTGCTGGTGGGTATCCAGCCCCTTCCCCAGGCTGGAGGTGATGATGGTGCCAGGGCAGGGACCCCACTTGGCCCCAGCACTGGGGGGCTGCAGCCTCTGGAGCTCTCCTGGCTGCCACAGGAGAGTTTGTTTGGGCAGAGAAAAGGGCCGTGACCTGGGGCAGGAGAGTCAATATTGGCTGCGGGACAGGCTCCAAAGTCCAGCTGGGGAGCCGGGCACGGCCCTGGGCAAGGGCTGCCCAGGAAGGGGGCGCAGGGCCACGTGTTCCCCCTGTGTTCTGCGCTGGGTGCTGAGCCCGGAGCCAGCTCAGTTCACCCTTGCCTTGTCCACCAGGCACACGGCCCAGCGCTGGTGCCTGGCTGGCGGCACCCCTGGGGACAGGCTGCCCTTGAACGCCTGGCGCCTGCCAAGGAGCCGCTGCCTCTGGAGTGCTCACCGAGATAACTCGTCCCAACTGGCCCCTGCTATCGGGTCTGAGAGGGGCCACCGGCGCCCACCACCACCCACTATCGGCCCTGGCAGGCCGGATGGCTCCACAGAGGCTGCCAGTCCCAAGAGCTGGGCACAGCTGGGACACAGCTCTGCAGAGCCTGTTCCAAAGAAGAGCTGTCCCATGGAAGGACTGTCCAGGGACACTGCTGACTCCTTGTCACAGCTGCTTTCAACCTCATGCTGTGGGGCTTGGCCTCCCTCCATACCCCCCCACCCAAGCTCATCCCTGCATCCCTTCTCCATCTTCCTCAGAGCAGCCCCAAGAGCACCAAACACCTGGCTCCAGTGAAGCCTCCCAGCAAGAGACAAGTGGGGCTCAGCCCTGCCCCGGCCCCACAGGGCAGCTCACGGCTTGGGCACGACTGCTGGGATGGGATGGGGTGGCTGTGGAGACTGAGGTAGGATGGCTGCAGAGGGTGGAATGGGGTGTCCACAGAGTTGGGGCTGCCACTGGGTGAGAATGGGCCCAGGACATCCTGAGGTCCTGGTCCAGCTCAGCATGGAAAAGTGGAGCTTTGTCACTCCTGGCACTCTCTGAGCCATAGGGGTTATCCACCCTCACATGGATGGACACTCCCTCCAGGTTTGAGCAGCAAAAGGAAAGCCGCTGTGCTCTGGGAATGTGCTAAAACTCCCATTACTCAGACTATTAATTAATTATTGAGGATTAAGCCATGAGGAAACCTAGGGGGCCAAGTCAGGCCCCATTTTCCCAGGGCCATGCTGGAACTGCAGCAATCATGGGGAGCCCCTGGGGTTTGTTGCAGGCAGTGGGTGCAGGGGAGACGCTCTCCCAGCCCATGGTGGTAGCAGGGCCCCGGCTGCCACCTAAGCGCCCACACTGCCCTGCCAGGTGTGGGGACAGCTATTTATAGCCCTGCACAGAGGACACCGATGCCATGGAGGGGCTGCTATAAAAAGCAAGTCTCCAAAAAGGTCTTGGAGCAGATGCTGCTGTGAGATCTCCGCACTGAGGCCTGGAAACGTCCCAGCTGGAGTCACTTGGATTCACCCAGGTCCTGTTGCATGGCCAGCAAGCCAAACCATCGCCTGTGGAGAGAGGATGAGGCTTCTCCAGGGAAAACAGCATCTGTCCCTTGCTGAGAGCCTTCAAGCTGTCAAACCCATCAGGATTTCCCTGCCCAGCAGCACGGGTCCTGGCTGGAGCACTCCCAGCTCGGATCTGGAGTGAGGAGGATGAAGATACCCAGGAACCATCCTCCTCCCGGCAGGAACAAGCAAAGCTTTGGCCAAACCCTTTGGGTCACAGCTGTGGGCTGTCACCAGCACTGGGGCATCACTGCTCCAGCCATGCCACCCTTAGAGCTCCAGGTGTCCCTGCTGGGCTGCTGGAGACCAGGATGGGGGCCTGGGACATAGCAGCAATAATCCTTACTGCAAGCATTGCTGTGGTTGCAAAACACACCCCAACACAAGAGGCTTTGGGGGCAGCCAGGCCACACTGGGGTGAAAGAGCAGAGACACCTACCCCATCACCCCTTGTAATCCCTCCAGGGGTACCTGGTGCCACCCTGAATGGAACAGGAGGACAAGTGTCACACTGGCAGCTTGCAGGGGACAAGGAACAAAGACTGCCCCCCACTTTGGGGCAGGCAGAGAACACTCCCATCCCTTGTCCCAGAGGAGGGCGACAACACACAGGACCATACCAGCAGTCTCAGATGCTGACCTGATCCTGACTCACCATTCCCTTACTCCACAGCTCCATTCTCCCAACAGAAATGTCTGATGGAGGCTCTGGAAAGGCAGAGGCGAGACATCTCAGACATGTTCATCTCATCAGTCCCACACCAACACAGGGACCAGCGAAGAACTCACACAAACCAGGTTTACAAACACAAGTACATAATGTTTATTCTTAAGTTTCCAATTTATTACAAGTACAGCCCTTCGCAGAAACCCCCTCCCCCCAAATGACACTGATTTTTAGAAAACTTACAGTTCCAAAGGTTCCACCGCATAGGACCTGTACGAAATGTTCTCTAGGAAACAGGACAAAACAGCCTCTGAAAGGATGTGTGAGATACAAACGTCAGTGCTATTCCATGGGGCAGGGAGTGAGGCTGGGGAGATGGAAGGGGCTGCAAACCTGCCTCATCTGAAGCCTCATCAACAGTCCAGAACTGAAACAAATACCTGTTTAAAAAAACCGCAAACCTAAAAAGTTCATGAAACTAGGCTGCAATTTTTAACTGATGATTCTTTTCTTCTCAAGTCCCAGGAGCTGCAACAGCTGCTTTTGCTTTTCTGTTACAAAAGCAGCACTAAACAGCCCTGTGGCCCATTTGTTCCAAATCAAACACTTCTGGGATAGAAGTTCAAGCCCTGATTGTACGATCCAAACCCGTCATGATGGAGAGGAAGAGAGGATGAGAAAACAAACCCTTTTCTTAGGGAAAAGTCAGCATCTGGGGCGGCAGGAGCTGGTGCTAGGCTGTAGCACAGGAGGGTGTTACTAAAAAACGTGGTGAGAGTGTGGCTGAGAGGGACTGGGATTTCCCCCCTCCGCCCCCAATCCCCTGGTGCAACTCCTGCTACTGGTAGGAAAATGAGTTTTAAAGAGGGGGAAAATATAAAGCAAACACGATTTTATATAAACTGTACATGTGCCAAAGCAAGACGAGGGTATCTTACAGGTGTTCTTTGTACAAGATCACAGCTAGAAACAAGCCACTTTCAACTAGAAAATAAATTTAAAAAGTTACACAGCACATGTTTCTGCTGCTCCCCTGGCCTTGGAGCTCCCTCCAGGCTGTGCAGACACCCACACTCTCCAGTTTGCTGCTGGCACTCGGGGCATCCAAAGGGCTGTGTGATCGCATGCGGCTCCAGGTTAGCAGGGAGCCACCTGCCTCCTCTTGGAGCATACAGGTGGGGAGCTGAGCTCAGAGCCCTCCTTGAACTAAGACCTCCAAGGATTGCTCCCCAAGGAGAGGGGAAAGCAGGAGCACCTCGGAGCAGTGGTGTTGGGATGCTGGTGAAAGCCGGACTGCCATACACGTAAGTGCTTGCTTGCCCCACACAGCCCAGCACTGGGGCTCGGAATTAACACCATATAAATATATACATACAAGCCCGAGCAGCCCATTGGCCTGATGGCACCCAGTCCTTCCATGAAGCAACATGATCCCCCCCCGCTCCAGCTTGAGGCTGGTGTGCTCACGTCACGGGCAGCAGACAGTCCCACTGTGATCCACTTGCTTGTGGAGGGGAGGAAGCGACTCATTCCAGAAAGCTGACAGCGCCTGAGCTGGAGCAGGCTTGGTGCTCCCCAGCCCAGCCAAGCTTGGCCAGGCCTTCCGCTTGCCCTCCCACCTTCCCCTCCTGGCAGGACAGACTCATGAAGAGCTTTGTGGATTTTGCAGGAAGCAGTAAGTCATCACTGCTCAATGGATGACCAAATATTTGAGGAAACTGCAGAAAAATTAAAACTAGGACAGGCCCAAGGGAAGGCTGGATTAATAGAGAAGTGCCCACTGCTTCCCAGCTCCCTCCAAACAACCCATCCTGCTGCCCAGCAGCACCAGAAGGCCGGCTCCAGCTCTGGCTCTCCCCCTAGTCTCCCCATCCCTCATTTCTTCCTTTTCCGCCCCCGGGAATGTTCAAGGGGCTCTGACTCACTGTCCCCTTCCTGTTCCTCCAGTCCCTGGCACCTAGCAGAGAGCTTCTTGCGTTTCCTGCGTGCATACGTGTGGCCTGGCAGGTGTTTGTGCACCATGTCAATCAAACACTGCTCTGTCTTCTCCAGGCAGGACAGTACGTGACTCCCATTCTGGTTGTAGCGCTCGGCGTTGGAGAACACCTGCTTCATGTCAGAGAGGAACTCCTGCACGGAGCGGTAATTGCCACAGGAGCACTTGCTCTGCATAGTCTGGAAGTCCATGGGGTTGCTAATGACCTCAAAGTAGTCTTCAGCTTCCTCTGTGGTCACTGGCTCCCTGCCAAAGGAAGAACCACAGGGATAGGAAGGGAATGCTGACCCCAGCACTGCTGTAGAGGAGTGGGGTCCCCCCAGCCCTTTGCCCCTGTGGCACCCCTGACGTGTACCCACACGGTGCTGCAACAAGCCCCAACAGTACCCCGACAGTGCTATGGATGTGTCAGCCCTGTGGCACAGCAATGGAAAGGGCAGGAGGCCGTGGAGCTAGTTCAGGCATGGGGAAGGTCCGTACCTTCCCTCAGTAACAGCACCTCAGTGCTCTGAAAATCCTGGGGGTGGCAGAAAACACCCACCTCCCACATCAGCCCCTTGCCTGCCACCTCAGAAGGGCACCACATCTTCAGTCCAGCTGAAGGCTGAGAACATGGTGGTTTCCTCTGGGGCAGCTTCTTCCCAGCTGTGACTTGCTTTTGGAGCCCTAAGTCCCCCAGCAAGCTAAGCAAGCCCAGCATAGGCTGCCACTGCCACACTCCCACACTGCCTGTGGCCAGTCCTGCCCACAGAGAAGGAGAAGGCCACCTGCCCTCACCTGAAAGGCCAGCTGAAGCGGTACTTGATCAGCTTGCCGAGGATTTCCTCACACTTCTGCAGCTCAAGGTTCTGGCGACGTGCCGTCCTCTTTGTCTGTAGGACCTGCTCACACAAAGAGTGTTGGTAAAAGGAGGGGCTTTGGGGTTCAGCAAACAGTCCTGAGGCCAAAGGAGCTGGTTCTTAGCACAGCCAGGACATTTCTTCCCTGTGACCATGGTGAGGGGCTGGCACTGGTTGCAGAGAAGCTGTGGCTACCCCATCCCTGAAAGTGTCCAAGGCCAGGCTGGACAGGACTTGGAGCAACCTGGTCTAGTGGAAGGTGTCCCCGCCCATGGCAGAGGGGTTGAAATGAGAGGCATTTAGGGCCCCTTCCGAGCCAGGCCATTCTGTGATTATGACATGCAGCAGCAGCTTGAGTTCCAGGACAGAAGCCTCATCCAGGAGCTCAGAGGAAACAGCTCACGAGCTGCCCAGCTCTCCTCTGAGGTGCAGGAGGTTTTTTCAAAATAAGTTCAAAGACAATATGGCCACAACAAGCAGCCAAAAAATAAATGCCAGCAAACAGAGAACAGGAATTCCCTCTCCCTGCCCTCTCTGAGCTTGCAGCCTGCAGCACCCAAGGCAGAGGCAGAAGCACTTGTGCTGCTGTTCTGCTCTGGCAGAGCTGACTGTGCCATTTCAAATCCCAGGGAGCAGCTGGGTGCCCTGAGCCCTGCTGTCCCTGCACAAGCTCAGCACGAGGTCAGTCATATGCCTGGGGACCCAGCACAGATCACACCCAGCACGGGGTCATTCCCTTGGCTCCCAGAACACAGCTCATGGGGCATCACTGCTGAGGAAACACTAAATGATGGGAAGGCTCCGCAGCACAGGGCACTCACTATCCTGATCCAGCTCTGGCCTCTTCCCAGGACAAATGATAAATCCTGGCAGAGTCCTCTTCCCTGAGCCAGTGTGCTGTCAGAGACCTTGACCCAGGTGTTCCAGTACGATTTTCCCCGCTGGAATATCCCTCTGTGCTGGCTGTGGCAGCCTATGCTGGGCTTGCTTGCCCTCCAGTGCGTAATACAGACCACAAACGGCTCCCTCACAACTAGTATGAGCAGCAGTGAGCCCACAGACCACGAGCAAGGAGAGTGACAGGACACACCAGCACTGCTAGTGCTGGTCAGGGGACAGATGGCAGATCTGCAGGGCCTTGTGATGTGGCTGTGGGGCTGGAGTATCCTCACGTATCCCCCGTGGCGTGTTGCTCCCCAGGGACAGACGCTGCAGTTCCCTCTGCCCAGCACGCATAGACTGCTCTGTGCAGGAGTGTATGGTTTTATTCTTTAAATGTCAAGTGAAACCTAAACCAGCCAAATTATGTCCTGGAAGTTGGGGAGTGACCATGCGGACAACAACTGTCAGAAAACGGCCAAGGCTGGGGAGCAAGGGTCCAGCATTGCTGGCATTCCCTGGCCATCCAGGACCCCCTCAGTCCCCCCACCTCTTTGCAGAGACATATGGATACTATTTAAAACCCTTTAACAAGCTGCAGGCTGCCTGCTGCTCAAGGGGACAATGTGTGAAAGCGGCTGGGGAGGGATGCCTGGCATATCTGCACTCTGTTTGCAGCGGGCCCTTAAGGATATGCCCCCTTTGTTAACCCGCCCCAGCCCAGCCCGGGCTTCCACTAGGATTCAGAGTATTTCTCAGGGAAGGGGAGGGAGGAAGCATGCCACCTGTTTCGTTTATAACGCATGATGTGAGCAGTCTCCAGGGAGCAATTTGGCTCTCACCAGCTCATCGATGTCTGCGCCGTTGACAGGTGCCGTGCGCTGCCGGGGTCCCCGCGCAGGGTGCAGCGCCTGCTTCTTCCTCTGGTGCCTTCCCTGCCTCGAGGAGTACATGGAACCCTGCTTCCCCCGGGCTGCCTTCCTGGGCCTCACTGAAACAGATAAGCCATGGGTTTAGAGGAGTGGTTGAATCTGGGAGCAGAGACCAGCAGCCCTTCACCCCCCAAACCAGGCTGAGCTTTGCTCAGGATGGTGAGCCCAGGGACCACCCAGCCTCGTGTCAGCTATGCTCTCACACCCTCTCCAGAGGGGGTCTGTGGGTCATCACCTCCTGCCCAAAGAGGCCATGGCGGGCAACAGCCTACTGCTAAAGGGTGCTCACACACAGCAGATCTTCAAGCTCTGAGGGAGACCTGGGAGCTCCTGGATCATCCGCTGCAGGTCACAGTGAAGCCCTCCGCCTGCAGTGCCAAGAGTCCCCAACACATTGAGGCTTGAGGGAGAGACAGGGAAGCAATGCAAGGACAGATAGTTGTCTCAAACAGAACTGCAACATCCCCTCTGAAAGTACCGGGAGCAGAAACCTGGAACTTCCCCAGTTTCCTGCTGCCCCCTTGCTCCTTACTGTTTTGGGGGTGGGTCCTTTTCCAAGCACTTCCAAGTGGCCCACACAGTGGGATAAGCCAGCTGCTAAGCCCCCCATGAAAAGGGAGCTGTGTGCAGGGGGAGTGTCAAGTTACCGCAGCTGGGAGCTGCTCCACGTGCTGCAAGTGGGAAACAATGGGATTTTATTCCCCAAGACTGGGGCTGCTGCATTATATCCTACAGAAAGGCACTTGCCAGCGTGAGTCTGCCTGTCAGAGCTCCACAGTGGTGGCAATGCAAGCGTGCTGACGCACTCCCTTGTCTTAAGTTTCTCCCATGACCCCTCTGTATCAGGAGAATGTGTTTGCCTTCCCAAGTCAAACCCCTTCCACCTGATCCCAAATCCTTGAGCAAGCTGTATCCAGCATGCTGGATACCTCAGCTGCAGCCTCTGATCCAGCCCCGTCCCATAAATCATCGTGCCTGGCCCCCTGCACAGGGCGTGTCGCCGGGCCGGGGGACGTCCGCCTGCTGTCACTCCACTTGTGTGTCAAGACTGTGGCACGTGCTAAATGTCTGACAATCCAACATTCTAGGTTAGATCCGTCAGGATAAACGCCGTGAGGATTAATGTGACTTTTCTATTAAAACAAAAGTTTTCCACAGTGACCTTTCCATGTTAATGCTCTTTAAAGCCAGGGGTTGCATTTAGCACTTTATTTTTAGTGACCGTAACCCTCTTTTGCTATTGTTTGGAAAGCCTGGCTCAGCTCCTGCCTTGGCCATGCAACAGAGGCTGAATACACTCCAAGTGTGGACATGGATATGCCGCAGGACAACAAGCAGTGTGCATAGCCAAGGTATCAGTGAGCCTCCCTGAAACCAGAATAAAGCAAGGGAATCGACTCAAGCCTGGATGGAAACCTTCAAAAGAACATGGGATAATCCTCTGGGTCCCGGTCTCCAGATTCCATCTGCCCTGGTTAAGACAATCTGCAGCTAACATTATGTCAGTCAAGGGCAGTTTGACAGAAAGCAAATGCTGCCAGTGTGCCGTTCACAGATTGAGCTTTTCAGTGCAGCATGTTGCCCAACTGAGACTGAATCGAATTCCCCTAAAACCAAAGTGGACACACATACTAAAAATATTTAAGTGAAGAAGCAGACATTGAGGATTCTAGAAAACAGTCTTTTATTCCAACCAGCTGCCCAGGAATGCTCCAGTTATGCATCCCAAATGGTCTCTGTAAGCAACCAAAGGGTGCTGGTGGTCCAGGCCACACTACACCTGGAGCACTGTGCCTTCTCACTGCAATAGGCAGAGGAAGTGCTAGTCCTCCTATTTCAAAATGCCTCCTTGCCAAATCACTAGAAGTCCTGCACTCAAGGAGTTATGAGCTGGTGAGAAGAAGAAAAGCAAGGAGAGGGGGGCTGTGGTTAGAGCTCCATAAGCATTTATAACAGCTTCCAGTGTACAACAAATCCTGTAGGCACAGACTGCCAATCCCAGGAACTGCTGGTGCTGCTGCCACCCTGCAGCCTCTGCTGACACCCCTGCCCCACTGCAGCCTCTGCTCATCCCTCCCAGCCCTTGGAGCAGTGTCATCAGTGTCCCCAGAGAGTGACTGGGCAGTGAGCAGTTTCAATTTTTGCTAGTGCTGACCCCATCACAAGAGCCAAGGGTTCACTCCAGCTTCCCAGGTAACCACAGCACAGCCACAGCCTTCCCCCGTGAAATCTCCCAGTTTTACACCTGCTCTTCATGAGGAAAAGCACAAGTCTCAAATAGGATCAGTACTTTGGACACTAAAGGCAGAGGGTTACTGTTTTCTGTTATTTCCCTACATGGTCAAAGCCTTACATTTTAGTCCAGCAACTTCATAGTCTTCTTCCTCCTCCTCTTCCTCCTCAGCATCTGGTTCATCAGAAGCTTCCTCACCTTCTTCACCTTCGTCTTCAGCAGAATCCTCTGCATAGTTCCTAGAGCAAGGCAGGTAAATGTGTTTGTTGTACAAGAGCCTGGGCATCAGTGGCCCTGGGCCTCTGGTACTGTTTGGGCTGTACAACAAACACCAGGCTCAGCCCCAAGCAGTTCACTGTAGCTACAGCTCAAAGGGCACTTCCCCGGCTGAACATCTGGGCTGAAAATCCCCAACAGCTGAATCTGGGTATTTTTTGGTATTCTAGGCACCATGACCACGGGGCAGTGGATTTTAAGACTGTGATTACTGTGTAATTACTCCTCCCTGAGAGGATGATCTGCTATTTACCCAGGTCTGCAGGCCTGGCCTAAGGAGTTTCAACAGGGGGGCTTTTTCCTGCTGGAATATTTTCCCTATACTAAAGGAAACAGATTGACGAGCAGAGCATCAGGCTCCTCACATGCTGAAGTCAGAAGCCACCCAGACTCCCTGCCCAGCACATTCTGGCTTCTCACCTGTAACTGTTCAATCATTCATAGATTCATAGAATGGTTTGGGTTAGAAGAGACCTCAAAGACCACCTCGTTTCAATCCCCCTGCCATGGGCAGGGACACCTTTCACTAGACGAGGTTGCTCCAAGCCTCATCACCTCCAGGGATGGGGCAGTCACAGCTTCTCTGGGCAACCTGTGCCAGGGCCTGACCACCATCACGGGGAAGAATCTCTTCCCAATATCCAATTTAACCCTGCCCTCTGTCAAGTGGAAGCCATTTCCCCTTGTAAATAGTCTCTCTCCATCTTTCTTGTGGGCTCCCTTCAGATACTGGAATGCTGCAATTGGGTCACGCCAAAGCCTTCTTTTTTCCAGGCTAAGCAATCTAAACTCTCTCAGCCTTCCCTCATTGCCGAGGTGCTCCATCCCTCGTATCAACTAAGTGGCCTCCCCTGGACTTGGTCCAACAGGTCTATGTCCTTCCTGTGCTGGGGATCCCAGAGCTAGAGGCAGCACTGCAGGTGAGGTCTCATTCAGACCATTAAAAACCAGCATGCAAAGGCAAAAGGGGACACAGACAAAGCTGCTGTGGGAATCTCAATCCCTCAGAGAAAGAGGATCTTGAGCAATAAAAGGAATACACTTCCACAGCACAGGGGGTAAAAGATCTCCCAGGCTGATATTCTTTTCCCACCTCTGCCAGGAAGACAGGAGCAGAAAGCAGATAACAGGACAGGTGTTCCCCACCTGATGGCTCTGGGCCAGGATCTGAGCAGCTTGCAGGTGACTCCACCACATCAAAGGAACTATGATCTCAGGCCAGAACAGCTGCCTTTAAGCCCTGTCACTTCTGTAAAGCCTGAGGAACTCTTAAGTGGTGTCCAGGGAGCAAGTAATACTTTTAAGGCCGTACACCACCTGCAAGGTACAGGCTGGCACACCTCGATTGTGCTGCTGCTCTGCCAGGGAGGATCTGTCAGCTGCTTCTGCATCAAGTGCCACTCGATGGCCTCACCTCGCTGACACACAGGGAGATGCAGCACAGTCACTGCCAACACAGGACATTTACTGTAAAATGCTTACGTTCCAGCTTGCAACTCAAAAAACCAATCCAACCCCCTGCTGTCAAGAGGCAATCACTCATTTCTGCTGCACCCCCTCAAATCATGTTCCCTTTGTCACATTATAAGGTGCCCCTGTCTTGCTAAGGTTATCAGGACCAGAAAACCATCAGAATGGCATTTCGTCACCTGATTTGTACCAGCAGAGTAGGAGCTGAGCTGCAGCCTGGAGTAATGTCTGCTCTAACTTACAAGAACAGCCCAGTAACCCAGGTCAGGGGCCCACAGAACTGCAGTGCCACCAACTACATGAAAAAACAACCCAATCAGCTGCTCAAAGGAAACAACAATCCTTAGTGAAGTTGATTTTGGTGGGTGTTTCGTGCATGTTTTCATTTCCAAACCCAAGTCATTTATTAAAAATCCTGAATTTGTCATGGGTCAGTACAACACAGGTGTGCTAAACTTACAGCCTGAAAAAATTGCTTTTCTATTGTTCCAGTGCTGCTTTAACTGGGTGATTTCAAACCTTTTAAAGGGGCTTTGCTCCAGGCTGGTTTGGGTCTTGTGAAAGCAGGGCTGGGACACTGCTGTGGCAAGGCCAAGGGCAGGAGGGTCACTCACCTGCCTCGTGAGCTGCGCCGGGCAGTTGAAGGCTGGCACGCTGGGCATTGCCATTCCCCGTCCGGGATCTCGTAGAGTGCTGGCCGCAGGCAGAACAGGTGGAAGGCCTTGTTACACTCATCACACAGGATCAGCTTGTCATCCTCACCTAGGAGAGTGCAGCTCACTTGTAATGAGGCCACAACCTAACTCAACCTGAGAGGCAGAAGCTGCTGCAGTGCTGGAGGGCAGGACTAAGAGAAAGATGCAGAGTCCCCTCTGAGGACTGGGACCCTTCCTCTGATGGCCCTCCTTGGGGACCCTTCCTTCCGTCCCACCACTATGTTTACAAACAGCAGCATTTAAAAACAAACAAAACCAATGCAAAGTCCCTCGCCCTGTGAAGATTTCACGGAAGGCAAAGGTAAAAAGCTGCCAAAGAGGTTCCACTCAGACAAACATGGGGAAAGAGAAGTTTGCTGCAAATATGCCCCAGAGCTGTAAGCTAAAAATGCAGCTATTCTTGTTCTAACCTCAATCTGGTTAACTTACACAGTATCTTCTTTCTACTCAGGGTAACAAGGCTACACTGAAAATCAGTATGCAGCAGGACTAGTCTCTCTCTGTGCTTCCCACTGATGGAGGGAAACAGGGAGACAGTCCTGAGCCAGCTTTCATTTACTGAAGAGGGAAAAGGAAGTGCAGAGGGCTTGCCAACACGTCTTTCTCTAACATCCCAGTTCTTAAATTCTATGAAACTATCATCGTGTTAGTCTCAGGTGAGCCCCCCCCTTACTTCTGCCTAGAATCCCCTCTCAACAGCAGGTAGGATAGTTTTGGCACTGGTTTGGAATATCCCTGAGGCTCTGCAGTGAAGGAGGATCTTGCAGCAACTCAGCCTTATTTCTTTGAAGGGGTGGATGGCAAAGCCTTTTGGTAAACAAAAGTTGCCCAGCACTCCCCTGAGTTCTGCCTGCCCTCATTTCCCACTACAGTTTCAGCAAACAGAAAGCGGTGAGGCAGAATGTACCACCAGGCTCTTTCCTCCAGGCTCCCATCCAACAGGAGAGGTTACGGCAGAACAAACACTAGCACCCTGTCTCTGCTGACACCCTTTCTACTTCTCTCTCCACCTGGAAGACTCTAAAGCTTTTCATTCTACAGTGCACACTGAGAAAGTACCCCCTTGACACCTGTTTGCTGACTTCCTCAGCTCATCGAGCAGTTCTACTCCTACTCTGGCCTTGGAGCAGCAATATCCCACCTTGCTTTCCTAATAATAACCTTCCCAACTTCTCCTTGCTTGCTCCTTCTCTAAAAGACAGGATTAACTGACAAGAGAGAGAGAGATCCAAAGACCATTCCAAAAACGAAACCAGAGAATAGACAATGGCACAAGTGTTCTCAGAAAGGGTACCTGGACAAAAGTTGTCTACAAATCTAAGTATCCAGAGGGTAGCAGCTCTGCAGTGTTCTGCAAGACCATGTACTGGTTTTGTACGAATGGTTTACTGGAGTCGGGGTCACATGCTTCTGAGAGATCAATGATGCCGACTGTAAATCCTGACATTCAAAACTGACAGACTACAAGGACATGTTGCCTAAGCAGAGCAGAGGGGTGACAGCATCCAACTGTTGTGCAGGCAGGAATTCCTTGGGGCAGGAATGCGTACCTTTCTTGCGACACACTTTGCATCTGGCATTCTCTGCTGACATATCCCACTTGATACAGGCATCCAGCATCCCCAACAGTACATGCATACGGGAGAAGGTCTGGGCCTCACGGATTGCTGTCTTCCACTTCTCCATGGCTGAAGCAACCTGCAGACAGACCTAACAGCTTACAACGATGCACACACACAGAGCTCCCTACAGTCTAAAGGTGTTTTTATATCCCTTAGCCGAGGCCCTTCATAACCAAAGCTCAACTTTGTATTTCTTTCCTTCTAAGTCACCTCAGCAGTCCTGGTTGTGGTTTATCCATATCCAGTCTCCCTGGATCAGACAGTTTGTTCATAACAGTCAACTGTTTTGCATTTCACCGTCAGGCTGAAACAACCTATGTGAACTCCACTGAACTGTTGCTCTGAAGGTCTAACCCAAATAATCAGCAGGCTAAGAAAATAAAATGCAGAAATCTAGTACTGTAAAATGTGGGATGAAAGTCAGGGAATAGCTGGCAATCCCAGTAGGAGGATTGGAGAGGCCTGTGCTGCCCTCCAGTGGGTACCACAGAGGCACCTGGACATCAATCAGCAAAACCCTCGTGGTCCCCAAGCTGCTCATGTGGCAGAGGGCTGCTCCCTGTGCCACCAGCTACAATCACACTGCGCAGGCATTTGGACCCCCAAAATATTAAACCAGCTGCTTCCCTGAGGCAGGATGACCTCAGCACAGGGTGGCAGCAACAGGATGATTTCAGCATCTGAAATCCCAGAAGGAGCTGGGAGTGAGGATGACAGTATCAAAGCTGAGCCAGGGTCTGCACACAGCAAGGCCAATGGGAAACCTCACACCCAGCTCAGAAGGTTTGGAAATACCATTGTGGTAAATCGGAAATGCAGCAGGACAGAAGTTATCCAGAGCCATGTCCCACTTCAATAGTAATCCTGTGCTCTGCAACAATGAGGTGATGGCCCAGACATGACAGGGACATAATAGAACTCAAATTAATGTTCTTCTACCCCAGGAGAATGAAAAAACAAACAGTGAAGTGTCAGATGGGAAAATCTAAACTCTGCAGCTGACAGCAATTTGGGAGCCAAACAAAACCCGGGAGTTTTGCAGAGTTGCACATTCTCCTCTGACTGAATTTGAGGAAGCACAGCATATATTAGATGCTTGGAAAAACACACAAACTGTTCTGAAATGCTAACATCCTTGCTGCCGCTTCTGGTGTGGATCCTGGAGAGCCACCGGAGACAAACAGAAAGCTGCCCAGCCCACTGCAGAGGTTACACAGCTCTCTGCTAATTCTTTGCAGAACATTGTTGAGGTGCTTCACATACTGTGTAATTGATTTTCCAAGGAACTGTTCCATGGGTTTCGCTGTTAACATACTGGGTAACTGCTGGGCCAAGATAAATCTGCAAACGTTGTTGGCACGTTTTGCTGAGATATTCCTCCCCAAGTCTGTGGAATTTAACAGATTTTTAGCGTCGCTTCCCAAGCATCAGGAGACTGTGGCATTTGAGCAGCACCAGTATCAAGGGGGTTCCAGCTGCCAACAAGGCAAAATGGGAGACTGGAAGAAGTTACTTAAATCCCCTCCTGACCGGATAGGAGCAATCTAGCATGGAGAACAAAACAAAAAACAACCCCCCAAATCAAAGGAGAAGTCCTCAGTCACATGTTAACCTCATAGTGACAGAAAACACCTTCTTTGGTAAAAGGTGGACAAGCCTCCAGATAGAAAGGCTCTCTCTCATCTGGCATCCTGAGCTGACAGAAATCCCTCAGAACAACTGAAACTGGAATTGCTTGGTTGTGAAGCCGCTCTTTGAGGGAATGTCTGCAGGTGCAGACTGACTCTCCCCTTGCACACACTGCCGAACTCAGGTCACAGGGGTGATAACCCACCCATAACTCACCCATGTTCTTCACTCTGCTCAGGCTGTTGTGATGCAATGTCACACTGCAAAGAGGTCACATATTCCCTGTCCTATTCTGGGACAGTCCAGCATGCTACTGCCACTGGAAATGGGAATGCTCGCATCAACAGCTTGATTTTCAAGAGCAGCCATGAGCCAGGTCTCACTGCAATCCTTTTCCACTCAGCAGTGTGAGCTCCAGCAATGCAGCTGAGCCAGCAGGAACCCTTAGTACAGACAATTATGTCAGCAAACGGGTGCCTGTTAAGCCATAACTTGTTTCTCACAGGGAAAATGAGACATACCATACCACAGAGCTGCAATTCTGCCTCTATAGTCTGGAAGTAAATTGAGTGTGTTTTTCCAGTGTGGCTATACTGTATTGTATATGTGCCTGCTATGTGCTCTCAGTGCAGTTCTGGCTCAAAAGGCTTCATAATGCTTGGCCTATGCAGGAGATTTTTCTTTAGAACAGTCTGCCTGGCAGTCAGAGGTTTTCATCAGATAACTGTATCTAAGAACTAGGCTGCTCTTTCAAGGTCATCTGTAAAGGTTTTCTGCTTTGACAAAAAGAAAGCTTATTCCAGATAAACTGAGATTAAAAAAAAGATTGGCAAACCAAGCAAACCAAAAACCAACCCAAAAAAGTTCAACACTGCTTGTACCACCACAAAGGCCTAGAAAAGTCTGAGCGAGATAAAGTAAGCACCACACTGCATAAATAAATGCTCCAGAGAGATTGGCACGACACTAAAGCCAGTGCTTGGAGAGAGACCTGCACAATCACACACTGGGACTGTAGTAAATCTGATGCTACCCTGAGTATGCTGTACAGGTACAGCCCTCATGGTTACAGCTGTAAGGCAGATAAGAGTAAGGCACACTATGGTGCTGCGGTAGAAACAGAAAATGTGCAGATCCAGGCCCTTTCTGCCTCACTGATTTTTACAGCTCTCCATTCTGTTGAGAGCTTTCAGGATACAGCAGCCTTCCATTGCCCTTGCACTTAGGATGGAAGATTCAAAGTTAGCAAAGCTTAAATACTTCAGGACAACTGAGACATGTGAAAATTTCTAGTATCTATCCAAATTATCCTGCTTACACAGCAATGGCACAGCCTAGCAAAGACCTGATGTTCAAACAAGGGTTCAGCATACACTGACAGGAGGTTTATAAAAACCCCCACAGATGCACACCCAAAAACCTACCCCCAGCATCAGTCACAGAATCATGGAATGATCTGTGTTGGAAGGACTTTAAAGATCATCTCGTTCCAGCCCCCTGCCATGGGCAAAGACACCTTCCACTAGACCAGGTTGCTCCAAGCCCCGCCCAACCTGGCCTTGGACACTTCGGGGATGGGGCAGCCACAGCTGCTCTGGGCAGCCTGTGCCATGGCCTCGCCACCCTCACAGGGAACAATTTCTTCTCAATATCCAATCTAACCCCACTCTCTATCAGTGTGAAGTCATTCCCCCTTGTCCTGTCACTACATGCTCTTGTAAATTAGTCTCTCTCCACCTTTCTTGCCTGTTTCTTTTGGGTAAACACCTAATGTTTTTTTTTTTTAAGTTGGGACTTTCAAGTGCTTCTGCTGATCCAATTCTGATATTGCTGCTTCTACTGACGTCAGTGATCAGTCAGGGCAGAGCAGAGAGCAGTGGGGAAAGTCTTGTCATGGGGCACTAATGTCCTGTTCAACTTAGTAGCATAGTAGCATAGAAACTACCCCTGAGCACAAGTACCCCTGTTAGGGTGAAACATTGGTGCAGCATAACTGCCTGCAGGACCCTTCCCAATCCTCTGCAGCTCTTCTCCATCCCTTTGATTTGGAGGGATATGTATTTAGCCCCACAATACCACTTTTCTCCTGAAAGCACATGCAGCTTCTTTACCCAGACATCTCCCCGAGTGCCTCCACACATTCAACAACTTGTATCTCCCTTTGCCTAACGTGGTATTTACCTGAACCTCACTCCCTTGCAGTCACCAGAACCTCAACATGTCTCTCCTCTTTGTGGATCAAAGCACCATCAGTCCTCTCTGATGCATACAAGTTCTGTTAAGTTCTGTGAAAATGCTCCATAATGTACTTTTATTAAAGAGGAACTGTATGGAGGGAACTTGACCCATTTCCTAGTCACAGAGAGAAAATTAACTGTAACTCCTCAGTATTATTTTTATTTTCCCCATATATTTATTCCTCAAAATAAACAGGAAACATAAACCCATAAATACCAAACCCACCAAACTACAAGTTTGAAATGGGAAGAAGCTGCTCAAGATTTAGTATCCCACGAAATGTACTGGTACTGCTCAAAGAGTTCTAGTGCAAGACTGAAACAGAGCCCTGAGGTGAACAATACCTTGGCTTCTTCTGCCATTTTCTTGTCTTCGTCTATCTCCTCAGCCTTGGCAATGTAATCGTCTCCTTGGTGTTTCCTTCTCTTCTGCTTGGGGGCCATGAAACCTTGCAGAAACTTCTTAACAACACCAGCCTGGAGCGCAATCACACACTCTCCAAAATCCTTCAGGCTTTCTAGCGAGTACACCTGTTGGGAAGAGCATACGATCCTGTAACAGCTGGATATTACTCTCTCTGCTGCTTGAGGTGGGTCTGTGAACAGACACCTGCGGTACCTAATGCAGTGTGGTTACCTGCCACACGTGGTTATGGAATTAGCGTACTGCTGCTGTCTCAACAAGACATGCTGGCTTTAATATAGAAGATAAAAATCAGTTATGGAGTTCTGCTCCATAAAGAAGTCTGCCATGAGAATATGGAAACAGGACAATTGAACAGCAGTGCAGGACACTCAGCGCCAAAATTATGATCCACCTACACCTTAAGACAGCAGCTGCGTAATCTTGAAATAATAGTTTAAAGGACAAACGAGAAAACCAATTTCCTGCTCCTCTTGTCTGAGGAGAACAAAAAGACTGAAGACCTTCCACAGAAAGTACCATCTAACACTTGTCTTGTTCATACTTTGCCTGTTCACTCACTTTCGCTTCATATTCTGGTGTCACATCAACATATCCCAGGCCTCCCTTCTGCAGCCGTGTTGCAACCTCTATCAGATCACTTCGGAGGTAGTTCAGCAGCTCCTGGTTGCCATCACAAGATTTGAGGCCCAAATTCTGTTTTCGAGCCAAATGGATGGAATGTGTGATGTCCTGATACCTGGAAAATCAAACCCAGTCTTTGAGTACAGGCAGAGCACTGCCCTGGGAGCTGGGCAAGCTCCAGGATAATGGTCTCCATCAGGAGCTATGAGCTCCAGCAGTACAGAAAGTTCTTTGGAAGACACATGAAAGGACGTGGCAGTTCTGGATCTGAGCAACCAGTACTGCTTTTGTTCCCAGTTTCCAGAAGCAATTTGAAGACTGACAGAACCTCTTCACTATTCAGAGTGTTATTTATCAAGAACCTGCAGTTACTGCCCAACCAGCAATTACTCATCCTCAGTGTCCTCCCCTCTTCAGCACAGAAACAATCATAGCCCAGGCTGGGATGCTGCCCCAGGAGTGGCAAGGATTACTGTGACGAGGACATGCTCTGACTTGGAGAAGGCATGCATAGAAAAACAAAGAGCAGGCTCACTTTTTCTCCAAGCGCTCCTTGAGCTGGCTCTCCCTTACTCCTTGGGGGTGCAGACAATCCAGCAGCTCATCCAAATCCTTCTGACTGTCACAGAGAAACCTGAAAGACAGAAAACGCACCAGCATCAGCTGAGGTATCTCTGTGGTAATACAATTTCTTCCTGCAAATAGTTCCCAGGGATCAGTAGGCTGGGATGAGGGGTAACCTATATCCTGACCCCACAGAGCAAGGTGAAACACTTCCAAGAATGCTGGAAGAATTCTGACTCAGGCTGGCCTCATTTCAAGGTTCCCAAATGTAGCCAATTCCAGGGCAAGAAAAATAAAATCAAAATAAACACAGAAGTATTTTCCCCATAAGTTTGTTAAAACATTGGCATTTTAACTTAAGTCATCTACCCCAGGGATTCCGTTCACTACACAGCAGTTAGTTTAAGTTATCTGAATGTCATGTTAGATACATTAGAAAAGACTAAACACACTGTGCACTGACAGCATGGCAATTTAGTAATATTTTCTTTCATTAACCAGAAGTCCCCAGATTAAAAAGGGGATGTCCTGGCTGATCCCACAACTGCTGCTGTTGCTGAAGATGTGTGCCTGTGCAGGCTCTGTCTCTGCAAGTGCACAAGTCCCCCTCTCTAAGCTTGCCTGAACTTGAAAGCTCAAGTGCAGAATCTGAAAATCATATTCATCAGCTTGAAACCTTCCTGCTCAAGAATCCTTCAGGACAGTGATGGCCACTGGCAGTTAGCCCAGTCTCAAAGTGGAACACTTCTGCAGAGTTCTCTAAATCAGGTATTCTCCTTGCCATTCCAGAGTGCAATCATGTTTGTATGCTGGGTTGTACATTTAAATGAGTTTTAAGACAGCCTGAAATTCTGCACTTTTCTTCTTTTCTTTCCAACTCTAGTCCGGAAAGCCATGGAGCCTCCTCACCTGATGGGATGGGGATTCAACCTGAGCTTCAGAGCTCATTTACAGAAAATAAGACTAATTCTGTATCTTCTAGAAGAGGATTGCTCATTAGAAGAGGGAAATCAGGAAATAGGAAAATTGACCTTATATGGAAACAACTGCAAAGGACCACTCTGTGATCCTTACCAGCCACACAGAAGATTCCAGATCTAATCTTTCTTCTTGGGCACAAGCTCAGATGAGCCAAGGAACAACTAGAGAAAGGAAGATACTGCTCTGGCTCCTCTTGGAATTCCAGTCTTTACAATGCTTATTTTTCTGGCAGAAATACTAAATACTGTATCTGAAAAGAAAATATTTCATAATTCTAGTATGCTCCTATTAGGGCAATGGCCTCACAATTTGCATTCAGCTAGGAAATTAATTACTCAAATAAAACATAGGATTGTTTAACAATGGAAGCAAAATGTTTTCTTGCCAGTCACCTGCTTCAGTACATCTGACCCTGCAGAGCATCCTCACTCTGCACCCTGAGATCAAAACTTCTGGCCACCACTACCCTGTGCACCACTCCCTGTGGAGCAAGACAGAGCACCTCCAGATATCCTTCACTCACTAGAATCTGTCACCACCTGGGAACGGCATAAACCACACTCCAAACCGTCTGCCCTGCAGATACTGAGCACAGGAGTATTTCTCAGATACGTTGAGGTGGTTGCCCAGGTCGTGATAAAACAACATCAGACACTGCTGGTGATACACCATGGAATCCAGCTGGAAAAATAAACAAGATGACCATGGTTGAGCTTTCCCTGCTTTCTCCCATGGAGGCAAATCAAAGAGGGGAACTCACTACTCTTTTGTCGTACTCTAAAAAAGGAAAGGGCTACAGTAACCATGTAGCATTTGGATTCTCCAGTATTTTGGGAAAAGACAACACAGGCTGCTGGGCAGCTGCAGAAAGCAGCTCCCATCCTTTTAAGAAAGCCAGAGTTACGCCCTGGCACAACTTTGTTCCTGCTGAAAAGGACACGGGACAGGGAAGGAAGAACATCTGCAACAGATACTTAAATCCTCCCAATTCACCCCAAGAGTAAGAACTGGGATTTCTGGGAGAAGGAACTGATCTACCTAAGCCTGAACTCAAATGCATAAAATACAAACATACCAGACGCACCGTGTTACTTTGATTAGCGACCCCTTGCTGCTCTGTGCAGCCACAGCTCCTGGTTCCCAAAGTAGCTCCAGGCTGGGAGCATGGCCATGATACGACAGGGCTGGCATTTTAAACAGGGGAGACAATAGTGAGTCTTACTGAGAGGGATGGGAAGGCAATTGGTGCCCTTCATGTGGCCTGACACAGCTTAATCACACACTCCAGAAGGATGGGAGAAATGCCTTTGGGAGAGTGAAGAACAGGTGGAGGTCTTCAAACTGATCTACAAGGGGGAAATCCTGACTGGTTTAACGGCTTCCTGCATCCCTAAAGAACAGCCTAGATTCTCTCCTGACATTTATGGCAGCACAAGCCAATAAACTGGTCAACAACCAAAACAGAAGAACAAATGGCACAAGCATCAAGTCAAAAGGAGCTCCCAGTATTCACTCAGGCTGAATATTCTTACCTGTTCTCAGGCTACAGGCTACAAGGGACAGAGAAAGGTCTAAAACCTGGACTAGGGAACGATGAAATTGAGAGGACAACATCTAGAGGAGCCCGGGACCAGTACCTGCTCTGGAGGGTTGGTGGAAACAGGGGAACTCCATCTGTAGAGTATAGGCGTGAGAATGGAGTCTGTCAGCACCCACTCACGGTTAACTCAAATTGTCTGCTGAGGGGACCCGCCATACCATGCTGAATTCCTAATAGATGAAGAACAACGGGAGTTACTCTGCAGAGATGCCACTGTTTCCAAAATTCAAATGCTTTCTGACCAGGATGAGCAAGAAGTCTCCTGTATGCTAATATCCTGCCAATGCTGGATTGCTGCCAATGTGATTCTCCTGTGGTTCTTGCAGGAAAGACCAGGACATACATAGCTCACAAGCACTATGGTAAGGACAGAGACTTCTTCAGAGGCCATGTGCCCAGAATCTTTAAACAGGGAGACTTTTTATTAAGCATCAACATCCGTGCAAGCGGTGCACAAGACGAAGAGAAGTAGTGGTCCATCGGTCTGGAGAAGACAGAAGTAACCAAGTGTTTACAATTCTGCACTTTTAGGACAGAACACTGGACCCTCTTCTTTTTGGGGACAAAGTACTGAAAGCAGAACCACTTACATGAGATAGTTTGTAAGTATAAATCTATTTCTCCCTTTATCAGTACCCTACCAGCTCCCATCCTCGAGGGGAAAAGGGGCAGGACTGTGAAATACAACTATTTGGAGTTAACTTGGTTTAATTAGAGTTAATTTAATTTCAAAGTCTCATTGCTCTAAAGTATGAAAGGGTAACACTAAAGATGTTCTGTGTACACTGTGAGGCTAGTCAATCCCATGTCATACATACCACTAGGAAAAGAGACAAACGGCAGGACTCAAAGCAGAACACAAAGAAATGAAACTTCCTATGTACATGCCAACATTATGAGTTATAGCTGGACAAGTCCTTGTATTCAAACAACAAGGCACGCAGATATCCAAGGACTTCATTGTGGGCTCAGGGCTCCTCAGGGTGTCCAAGGACAATGTGCAAAAAGCAGTCAAGGAGAAGACTCCTCCATAACCATCTATACTCAGAGGAGTCCTTAAAATCAATGGCAATGGCCCCAGAGGAAAATACAGGAATAGGAATATGGATTTCCTCAGAGGGAAGTTCTAGTTCCTGGCTATCCCCTGAAATAACAGCTCCCAGGCTCTCACTTGGCTTTTTGTGGAAGCTTACATGTAAATGGTAGCGGCTGTCAGACATGGACTTAGCCAACAGGCTCTTTGCAGTTCCAGAGCTTTAAGGAAAAGCCTTTCAGCTGAGGGAGCTTATTGCTTAGCTGCAGGCATGGCTTTGGATGCCCTGTCAGTCAGGGAGAGGCAACCAGCACAACACAGCACTCAATTAGAAGGGGTTACGTGTCCTTTGAGCAGCTGCCTCAGTGCCCCTGCTCAAGACCCACGCCAGGCTCAGATCTTCCACCTGCACTGCTGCACCACTGCACCTCTCACTACCCCTGCCTGGCACAACAGCACACACGGGCACAAGCCCCTCATAAAAAAACAGCAAGTGCTGTGACTGTCAGCACTTAAAGTCCTTCCTAGCAGGGACCAGAAAGGACAGAAATTAAAGACACCGTGGCATAACAGCCAGGACAAAAAAATCCCCACTCAGCTCAGTGTCCAATGTCTAAGTGGTCAAAAGGCAGAGAAGGTATGCAGTAACAGTTCTTCAACCTGCCCCTCCACATTGCAGCATCTGCTGGTTTGAGGACTTCCCTGTGTGCCACAGCAAGAACCTTTGTGCTTGCTGCTCCTCAATGAACTCCTCTCTCAGCAATTTGTCCACTGGTGCTTTGAACAGGTACAGTTCATAGATCCACAACAGCTGGTAGCAGCCAGTTGTGTACCTCAGCTGCAGTACTTTCTTCCCTATTTAAAAACTGCCATTTGCTAGTTTTATTTCGTAATCCCTATTTTTCCTCTATCAAAAGAAAACCTCTTTAGGAGACTTCCCTCATTTTCCTCTAGCATTACTCTCCATCTCCCTGCTGAACATACAGATTTAGAGTATTTCTGTAATTTATTTAGTGTTTCTTAGCCAATTATTCACTCACGCAAAGAGCTTCCCTCTTCTCCTAAGGCAGACCCTGTAGCAACAGATCTTGTGAAGCAGGCTTGTTGCCCAACGGTAAAAGAAAATTGTTTTGCCCTTAGTCTGTACTTCAGTTTAGCATCCGTTTCCTTTCTTTCACTTAGACTCATCACAGGTTTTAAGTAGGGTTTCTTACTTTTAACAGCTTCCTTATCCTGATGTGAACCACACTCAGAACGTTTTGTTATTGCTGCTGCAGTTTTGTTTCCAAGTTTTTCAACCCTTTTTTTTAAAATGTAAGAGGCAGCACTTGCTCTGACCATCTAGTATGGAAACTCTAAGGCAAATCTCTTTGAAAGTGTTTTGGGCTTCTGGCTGCCACTCTAAGCTTTTTGTTGGATTTTTTTTTTTTAGAAGCTTCTTAATTCTTTTTGTTGCTCTCTTTTTTATAAAAAGGAGAATACCATCTATTATGGTCACTCCAGACAAAGCAGCTCTTAGTGACAGAATATAATTCAGCACTGAGTGCATCCAGGACCTGGTGCCAAGAGCTGCTCCTCCTGGACTGTGTTACTGGTTACTCCATGCAACACTCTTGCCTCTGTCACCACACTGATCTCCGTAAGCATGTTGTTGGGAGTCGCCAACCTGACCGAGCAGATCAAATACTATGCTTTTTCAAGTTCAGCCTGGAGTCACAAGTTAAAGGAATTCTGTGTTAATTAACTCATTCAATTTGGCTCCATGCTGCCCTCAATGTTAGCAACATGCACTCTAAATTTAAGCCACTGTTTTCCTTATGGAATTGGTCCTTCTCCTGGAACACACCTTGCCATCTCTGCTCAAGGAAGATCAAGTGTTAGAGGAGGCAGTTAGGAAGAGCAGAAGACTTCCCTATAGATCATACCGTCCTCTCCACGTGCAGCACTCGTTCCCTGGGAAGGCCCAATTGCCTGAATCTTGGCCACTTGGCAAGATGTGCAAAGGCCCAGACTGATAACAGGGTGGGGATTTGTCATGGGAGGATGGGGCAGTAAATGAAAGCACATAGGAACTCAAACAGGTACATGTTTAGTAAAGTAGTTTTGACTGGCAACTATTCTTTGGAGATGAGTTCAACTCTATTTATCAAAGACCAAGTAATCCCACTCTGTGTGTCAGCACTGGAACTCTGGGGAACAGACACTGCTAAGAGGGGAGCTGCAGGAGCACCTACTTTGTGACAGTTATCCTCAGGGTTATCTAAAAAAATACAGTCCTCCATAGGCAGTTATCAGGTCAAGCTTAGCCAGGGCTTTCTGGGGACACTCCTAAGCACTCCTTACCACACAGAGCAACATTCAACACAGGCGAATTTCTTTCAGGACACTGATAGGGTCAGTTAGTGGACCAAGGTACAATCAAACATGCTCAAAGGCAGACTTGATTCCCTTAGAAGACACTGCTTAGCATTGGGAAGCATTAAAGGGAAGCATTAAAGGGATAACACGCTGTCAACATGGAAGAATAATTTTGCTAAGCTATAACTATCAGCAGTGACAAAAATTAATTCCATGATATGGTGCTATAGGAGAACAAATGGACACCACCACAGTCTGCTGGGAAGAAGACATTGACAAGGAGCTGGGTGATAGTTCTGCATGTCTCACATAGTATCAAGAACATGGAGGATATAGGCCTGTCTCCAAAGATCTCCAGGAAGACTTTAATTTCATGTGCTCAAGGACTCCATGCACCCCAACTCAGGTCTACTGAGATGAACCACAAAAAAAAAAACCCAGACACACTTAGCTCACTGCTCCCCTCCTCTTTTTCTTTCTGAAATATCACTTTCCAGTGCTGGTAAGTACACAGCAATTCTTGTAATTGAACAATTCTTCTGAATCTAAAGTATTTAAAAAGCAATATATCAAAGAAGCATTTTAACAGCTTAATTTATACTGGCTTTGTGTGATTGATTGGGCTGGGTGATGGTTTCACTGGCCCTCAGACTGACTGCCCTGTTAGCAGGGCAGTAATAATATCAGCAACAGAGGCCTGGGGAGCTGCTGAACCAACCCAACTGCTGGGCACTGAAAGAGGAACAGGTTTGTAGTAGGATCTAGCAAAAGAAATCTGCCTACATTCCTTGTCCTCTACACTTTGAGTACTTTGCAGCCACAAAAGTGTGTGTTACCATAAGTTCTGGCCCTGCTTGGGAGCGGTGGTCTCGGCGGGCAGGTCTGTGGTGGGCATGGAGCGGGGTAGCTTGTTCCCTCGGCTGTCGCTGCCTGCGCTCTTCCGCTTCTCTGCAAGAGAAAAGCACAGGCTCAAGTAGATTCCTGAGCAGTATTCCTATTATTCCAAATACATAAAACTAGTTTCACTTTTTAGCTGTATAATGACAAAGCACTTTGAGAACCAAAGGAGATATAAAGAGCATGTGTTTGTATTTCTGAGCATTTTGGCCAACACTCTGACATGAATTTAAACCTCTGCTCATTTAGGGCTTTGATTGTTAAGTGTCCAAACAAACATGCTGAAATCCTGCCCGCTGGCTGGGGCAGCAGCTGAGAGATGAAAACAGCTGGAAGCAAGGAATCGTACAGGAACACAGCTGGTCAGTATTTGAGAGAGTTCACGTAAGAAAATATACCCATGGAAGGGCTTGGAATGATGCACCTCCAGCTCAACCAGTCACCAAGACACAGGTAGCTCTAAAGTTACAACTGGATGAAGGATCTCACTGTAGGTTTGCCCTGTTGCATTCCTCTACAGGTGTCCATTCTGTCCTTTGTCTAAGGCAATCCCACCAGGTGAGGGCTCAGATCTAACTCCGTAAGCTCTTCCATACAGGATTGCTGCAGATGGACCCAGTGTCAGTCTGTGATGTTCCCGAAAGCAAGAAATGATCAGGACTGAAACTCAACTGAGTCAGGTTATTGCAGGGTCCTCTGTCCCAAGAACTACTTCCACATACAAGTGTTAAGTTTCCCTCTGTACAGACAGATTTTTGTGCCCGTCCAAGACCGCAAGGCTCCAGGACCCAGGCTCCAAGTCTGCCAGGCAAAATCACAGAGGAAGCACTAGAAGTTCAGCAAGTCCCTTGCACCTCACCTGCACGTTCAGCAAAGGTGAAGAGCAGGCCAAGACAACGTGCAAGAGGAATGTTTGCCAAAACAACCTCAATCAGCAAAGCTGCGGGTATTTAACAGACTGCCCTGCTTGTTACTATTTCAGAGGTTGATCTGGGAGTCTTGGCACCAGTGGAGTATCAGCACTGGATGGACATCCTCACTTTGCAGCACAATTGACTAGTTGTGCAAGGGTCTGGCACGCTGCAACTCAGCGGGATCAGGGTGAACCAGAGGGATGATATCAACTGACATCAACCTTGCTACTTGTAGGAGAGGGGACTGTATCCCACAGTCCTTAGGTGGGACACTGCAGGCAGTCTCCAGCCCCGCAGCAGCAGGAGGGAAGTATCACCAGCAGCTCCTGTGTGCAGGCTTCTAGAGATAAAAGGAGGCTTAAATCAGAGTATCCCCATGAAAACACTTGGACTAGACAGTTCTTTCATGCTCATGACTCCATTCCAACAGTCAGCTAGAGCAAAGGAAACACCCTCAAGAGAAGCAGGCTGACCATACCTCCGGGGCTGTAGTCCTTCTTCAAATCTTCCTTTTTCTGGTGGGGAAGGGTGAATCTGTAGTCTATACTGTCATGTACCCAGCCTTTCTCAATAAACAAGCCGGGAACCTCGTCTGAAAACAGCCAGTACCTGTAAGAAACGTGTGTTAACAGGTACCTGTCTCTTTTTCTGGCTAGTTACACACACACGCACACACACACACTCTCACACTCATTCGCATCGAGGAGAGAAGCATCTGTGTGCTCAACCCACTAAAAGCTGAATGCATGCACATCTTTGTATTAGCACAGCTGAGAAACAGGAAAAGCTTTGATTAGAATCCATTCAAAGAGTATTCCTGTGCAATAAACATGAAAAAAAAAAGGATGGTAATGGGGTTCCTGAGCATTCAATGCCAGTACTTAAACCTCCACTGGTCCTCACCTCCATGGGAAGGCCTCAAAAAGCTGGACATGTAACCAGCCACTACACTCCATATACACAAATACTTCTCCCTTCTCTCTCCTCCACAATTCCACACACTATCTCTATTGATCCCTTCCCAGGGGATGGTGTCTGACACAGCCCCTCTCTCAGGGCAGAGATGGAAGCTCATGGTCATTTCCTTTCCCACCTGTTATGATTCCGATCAGTGCCAACTGGGGTCCTGCGCATCACCAGCTTGGCTTTGGCAATTCCATCCTGGAAAGTTTTCTCAGCAGCAGCTTTATGCCTTCGGATTCTTTCTTCCTCTGCTTCTTTCTCCATCCTCACTGTTGAAATTAGCACAGACATCAATATTGTCTTTTATTTTATTACACCATCGGGGTAAAAATAAAAAAAGTTTTATTGAGGATTTTAGTTAATATTCTTTCAGTACAACCATATGCTCATCTACTTACTTTCTACCCGCCATTCTAAGAAAAAAAAATAAAAATCAAGAATTAAGAAGTCAAGGTGTAAGGATGAACTGGGCTGAAGAAACCCTGGATAAAAACTGTCATATCACGGAATCATGGCATGGGTTTGGGTTTGAGAGAACCTAAAGAAGACATTTTTT